>PVKA01036223.1:0-21977 GCA_004027165.1 Ctenomys sociabilis
ATGAATCAAAAGTAATATACCTGAAATATTAATAAGTTTGTCTTATTTTATTTCAGTAAAGTTTTTAAATTTTAAGAGTAACATATATCTATATCCATATATCTATATAATTTCAAACACATTATAAAATGTAAACATTTTCACACCACTGAAAATAAATGGCATACCTATGAAATGTAAAAAGACAGTCCTGGGTAAATACTACACTTGAAAGAGAATTTATCATATGTTGTTTCCCACCTGCCCACATTATGAAAAATATGTCATGGAATTTTATTTACAGTATTACAGTTTGTATATTTTATTAATCAGACTTACTAGATATTTTATCTGTTTCACTAATTTTAAGGGGACTGAGTTAGTATACTGTAGACAGTCTCTTAATCTTTTTTCATTTGTTTTTTGTTTTTGTTTTTTTGAAACAGGGTTTCCCTCTGTAGTCCAGGCTGACTTTGAGCTCAGTACGTATGTAGCCCATTCTGGGCTTCAGCTCACAGCAAGCCTCTTGTTTCTGCCTCTCAAGTGTTGGTGTAGCGTGTGTGCTCCACTGTCTCAGTTACTCTTCTCTCTTTGCGGGGACAAATACCCGACACTCAAAATTAGGAAAGGAATGGTTTTTCTAAGCTCACAGTGGAGGATTCAGACTATACTCACGTAGCTCTAAGGCAGAGTGGTAATGGCAGACAGCAACCTTTTATGAAAAAGCCAAAGAGGAAGAGAGCAAAGGGAGGGGCAGAGGCTCAGACAGCTACCTAGCCCCTCCCTGTCCTTACATTGCAATGCAGATTACCTGTCCCACAGCAGGTGCAGCACCCATGTTCACAATAAATCACAAGCCCTAGAAGCTGCCCCATGACTGCATGAGACATTGGGGGGACAATTAAACACAAACCATAACAGCCACTATGTCCCATTTCTTAATCATTATTTACAAAGTCATTTTTATGACAAAATGTTTTAATATGTATAAGTTTAAATGGAGAATGAATTTAACAAAAAATTACCTTGAGACCAAAATAGTCTAAAAGCTCATTATTGAAATCATGGGACTGATCACATGGTTTGAAATATAATATACTCATTTATTATTTCTGTAAACTGAACCAATATTTTAAAACTGAAATTCTGGAAATTACTTAAAATAAACACAGTTATATATTATTATCAATTTCATGTATTTTAAACATAAAAATAATGAAAAAGAATTTTAAAACAAGATAATGGAAAATTCATATGTACTGCTTGTAATGTCATATCAATTACTGCTATACTATCTCTCAAGTAAATGTTTGTTTAAAAAAAAAGGTAATGAAAACAAGAGATAAGAAAAAGTATCATAGGACTGTCCTGCTATAGTGCTGCATATGGTTAGATTTCTAAATTACTGTGCAAAAACATGTAATTGTTTATTCTTATCTTTTAAAATATTATTTTTATTTTTTCTTCACATTCTGTACAGATTTAAAGTTCAATATATCAATACTTGAACGATACCTGTTGCATCCCATGTCTAAAATGTTTGATATTCAGTCAGATAGTGAGGTTAAACTCAGCTGCCTATGTTATATGGTCATAATGACAATTTTTGTAGACCAAAAATTAGAGAAAAAGAAGGGCTACAAGAATAGTCAATATTTTGTCCCTAGATTTTCAAGGTCAGTGAGGACACAGGACATAAGAGAACCGGTACTGTAACATCCTGTAACTCAGTTGTATCCCAAATTTTCTGATTGACGGCCACAGAGGAAAGTGAGTGACGATGTAGAGCATGCCTATGGAGTGTCACATGGAGAGAAAATATTCTCTCAGACAGCAAATTAGTAAAGCAATGGCTGTGACTCATTCACATGGCTGACACTGACAAAGGATCCACAAACTGGGGTTCAGAGTTTCAGGGTAAATCCTGAGGGGATTTGACAAGAAATGAAAAGTTACATTTCTTGTTATATAAGTCTTGCTTAATCTTGGTATTAACCATCCAGCAGAAAAGTATAAAAAGTAAAGCCATATTAATATGCAAAGCCATAAAAGGCTCAAGTCAATAACTTCTGATATTGCCAGTCTTACAGAAAACCCACTGGTACTATGGACTACTGGACTATATTGGAATATTGTGGTGAATTCATGCACCTATAATATTTAAATGGCAATGGAATAGCCATCTCTGACAAAACTAAAACAAAAAAAGGGGATACAAATGAAGGACCATTTTGTATCTGTATGTACAAAATAATTAGGATAGATATACAGCTACTTTCTCTTAATTCAATGAGAAGGAAGATTTGTACTAATATTGTTTGGACAGTATATCATGTCTGCATCTCGTACTATGAATAATCACTACAAAGATAACAATATGCAGTGTATTAATTATTAAAACTGTCCTATCAGTCAGTTCTGAAACAGTCCCATTGCTATTTGTTTCTCAATAAAATTAATTTAAAAAGATTAACAATTTTTAATATAATGTGTATTATTATTTTCAAATAGTTGCATGATACAGGCATGAAAATATAATAAAAATATAAACACAAACCATTCTTTTCAATGATTTAACAGAAGTGAGTGCTTCCTTTCTCCCATCTCAGTTTTTTTTTCTTTTAAGCAGTTTCTTCTCCTTTCCAAATATCTATTGTTTATTTTGTATTTTATTTACTCCTTCAGGTTGTTAATGTAAGAGAAATATATGGTCTTTATACATGAAAATCTGACTTATTTCACCTAATATTATGGCCTCAAGTTGCATGCATTTACCTATTAAAGCCTTGAGTTTATCCTTCTTTATAGCTGAGTAGTATCCTATTGTATAAAGTGCCTCATGTTTTTTATCCATTCTATGGTTGATGGACACTTAGGTAATTTCCAAGATTTAGCTATCATAATCTGGATAGATTATGAATAGATGCAGTGGTGTGATATTTTAATACTTCTGTGAAAATACCCAGAAGAGCAATAGCTGGTCAAATGGGTCCTCTAATTACAGATTTTTGTGAACTCTCCAAACTGATTTCCATAGTAGCTGCTCCAAGAGGGCAGAGAGATAGCTCAATAGAATAAGCACTTTCCTGGCAAATTCTAGGTCCTGAGTTAAATTGCTGGTTCCAGAAAAAAAAAGGCATAGTTGTTGCTCCAGTGTATACTCCCACCAACAGTAGAGGAGGGTTTCTTTTCCTCCACAACCTCACCAACATTTGTTACTTATTGAGTTCTTGATGACAGACATTCTTTTTGGAGAGAGATGGCATCTCACTGTTGTTTTAATTTGCATCACTTGAATGACCAAAAACATTAGGCATTTTTTCCTATATTTATCTACCATTGTATTTCTTCATCTGAGAAGTGCATAGTCATCTAAAATGCCCAATTTTGGATTGCATCTCTCATTTTGGAATACCTAACATTTTTCAACTCTTTGGATTTTCTAGACAGAGGTTCCTTGTCTGAGGAATACTTAACTAAAATTTTCCTATTGAGTGGACTATGTTTTGACTTTGTTGGTGATTTCATTTGATATGTAGCTTTTTAATAGAATAAGATCCCAGTTCTTGATTCTTTGTGGTATTTCACATGCAATTTGTTTTTGCTCATGAAGTCTTGCTAACCCCATTTATTCAAGATTTCTATCTACTTTTTCCTTCAGCATATATAGTGTTTCTGGTTTAATATTTAATCACTGAACCATTTTGACTTTAGTTTAGTACATGGCGATAGCCATGATTCGAGTTTTATTACTTGACATGTGGAAAACCAGTTTTTCTAGCAATATAAAAAGCTTTATACCCAGGAACATGTTTGTTCCCTTTTCAAAGATAACATGGCTGAGTATGTTTGTAGTTGTTTCTGCATCTTATAATCTATCTCATTAATCTTCAGGGCTATGTTTTTTGCCTGTACAATGCTGATTGGACCACATTAGCTTTAAAGTATAATTTCAGGTCTGGGTTGTGATTCTTCCTGTGTTGTGTTTGTTACCCAGGTTTGTTTTTGCTGTTATAGAACTCGTGGCTCCATCTATATTTTAAGAATGCTTTATCTAGATCTATAAAATATAGATTGTATTAAATCTACATAATAGTTTTGAAAGTATGGCCATTTTGCAATGTTGGTACTTCTTAATCATGTGCCAGGAATATCTTTGTTTTTTTCTTTATTATTTTTTAAAAATACAAAACAGTAATTTAGGGCTGGTAAGATAGCTCAGCAGAGTAAGCACCTGCTTAGGTCAACACAGGGACTTGGATTTGATTCTTGGTACCACATGCAGCTCATGTTGGCTTTTTCACTTTTCATGTTCTGATATCCTCTTTGGTTTCCTTTCTCAAAGTATTATAATTTCCCATATATAGATGTTTTACTTCCTTTATTAGATTAATTTCTAAGTGCTTCATTATTTTGGATTCTGTTATAAAGAGTGTTATCTTCTTAATTTCTCCTTCAGTGAGTTTTTTTGTGTATAGGTATGCTATTGATATTTGAGTGTTGACTTTGTACCCAGGCATGTTGCTGAATTTGCTCTTTAAATCTAGTACTCTTTGGTGGAGTTTTTGAGGTCTTCTATGTAGAATATCATGTCATCTGCACATGATCATTTAAGTTCTTTCCTGTCCACAGTACTTTCATTTCTCTCTTTTCTCTAATAGTTACAGAACTGCATTTCTCAGTCAATTGATTAAAGAACTATATTGAATAGAAGTGGTGATAGTGGATGTTCCACTTTTGTTTCTAATCTTATTGTGAAAGATTTTTTTTTATTTTGTATCATTCTGGCTGTTGGTTTGTCACAGGTGGCTTTTATCAGATTGAAATAAAGACCATCTACTCCAATGTCTGTAACATTTTTGTCCTGAATGAGTGTTGCATGTTTTCATAGATTTTTCTGCATCTATTGAGATGGTCATGAGATTTTTGTCTTTGGCTTTGTTGATATATTATATTACATTTATGAATCTTCATATTGTTGTAGGCAACTGAGTTAGCTAGAAATACTATAGGCAGTCAGAAAGGGTCAGACTCTCAAAAGAGATAATACAGGAGACAAGATGCCTTACAACTTTGGGAGGGATAGATGCCTCTTGTGAACCAGAGGTTCACAAATGCTAAGGCCAAACAAATGCTAAAAGAGTAACACCTGGGATTGATATTCTAAATAGTGATCACCTGAAAAGACCCAAGTGAGTCACTAGCCCAACCTCGAATGGAAAAAAGACCCTGTCCTGTATTCATGCCCATTTGCTACATGACTTGCTTTCCCATTTGGTCCTGGGCCTAATCAACTTTACCTGAGCAATGGTGCTTGCCATTCCATTAGTTGACCATAGTTTTGTCCCACCCCACATCCTCTTAAGTGAGAACCTTTCTTCTCTACCTTAACCCTACATGGTTTTTACACTACAAAAGTCCCTGAAAGAAGCAACTTCCCTGGACAACCTGCTCAGGCTCCCCTTCTGTCCCTCTCTGACAGAACCTTTCCTTTCCAATAAAGTTTTTTTTAATGTTCATCCGTTTGTTTATTTATTTCTTTTTGTGGTACCGGGTATTGAATTCAGGCCCTTGCGCTTGCCAGGGAAGTGCTTATTCCACTGAGTCATCTCTAAAAAAAAAAAAATTCATTATTCAATTTTAGAGAACACAAACTTAGCCAGCTCAGGTTGGGAGTTTTACTTCCCTGTATCAATATGTTGAACCATCTCTTCATTCCTAGGATGAATTATACACTTGATCATGGTGTATAATCTTCTTGATGATTTACTTTTTTCTAATTGCTAGTATGGTACTGAGGATTTTTGTACCTATGTTCATTGTTGAGATTGGCCTAGAATTCTCACTTTGGTGGATTCTTTTTCTGATTTTTGTATCAGAGTAATATCTGCCTTGAGGAATGAATTAGGAAAAACTGCTTCCTTTTCAATTTCAAAAGAATTTGAGAATTATTGGCATTGATATTTCAATTTCTTGTAGAATTCATCTGTGAATGCATCAGGACATAGGCATTGCTTTGTTAATAAATTTTTAATTAGATTTTCAATTTCATTGACTGATGGTTACTGAGAATTTTGACATCTTCTTGACTTATTAATTCATATATTTCCAGAAATCTGTACTTTTGTTCTGTTTTTGTCCAACCTGTATAAGTAAAGATTTGCAAAGTGATTATTGATGATCTTCTGAATTTCCACAGAATCTGTAGTGATTTTATCCTTTACATTTTCATGTCATAAACTTGAGGTTTTTCTTTCTGATAATGTGTGTTTATACTTTCTTTGGACCAACTTTTCATTCATTACTTTTTTGCATTTTTAAAATTTTCTATTGTATTGATTTGTGTCTGATCTTTACAATTTCCTCCCTTCTATTGGTTTTAAACTTGACTTGCTCTTCTTTTTCTGAAAGGTTGAGGTGCAACATTAGGTTATTTTTGCTGATTTGCTTTCCCCATGTGAGAATTCACTGCTATAAATTTCCCTCTTAGGAGTGCTTTCATTGCATTAGGTTATTTATTTGTGCTCATTCTCTATTTCTAATGTAAGAATTCACCATTATACATTTCCCTCTTAAGATCTTTTTCAATGCATCCCATACATTCTGGTATGTTGTATTTGCATTCCTGCTTAATTATAGTTATTTCTTCTTTAACTTCATCTCTGACACATTGGTTTTTCAGAAAGGTGTTATTTAATTTCCATTTTTATGGAATTTTGTTTTTTATTTTGCCATTAACTTCCAATTTCATTCTCCTATGGTCAAATAATACACATGGGATAATTTCAAAACATTTACTTTTCTTCATGCATGTTTTAATGAGCCAGTATATACTGTATTTTAGGGAATGGGAGATGTGCAGATGGAAAGAATATATAGTCTGATGTTGCCATACAGAATACTCTAAAAACATCTTTTAAGTCATTTGTTCATACAATGGGACCAGTTCTGTTATTTCATTGCTAATTTTGGTCTAAGTTGATCTATCTTTCATTAACAAGAGAATTTCAAGGTCCCTCATTAGAACTGTGTTTCTCCCTGCTTAATATTTTACATCTATCAGTATCTGCATTATATAGTTGGATGCTCCTATATTAGGTGCAAATATGTTCATGATTGTTATCTTTTCCTCTTGAAGTTTTTCCCTAGCAAGTCTTTAGTGGTCTTCTTTATCTCTTTTGCTCAGTCTTGGTTTGAAGTTCAACTTTTCTGCAAAAAGAATAGATAACCCTTTTTTTTCTGGATTCCTACCACATGGCATATCATTATCCTTTCAAATAGTTTATGAGCTTCTTGTGTTCAATATGTTTCTTCATGCAGCATATTGTTTGATCTTTTTTGTTTGTTTGATTTTTGATTCATCTTGCAATCACATTTTCTTTTCCTCAATTTTTTAAAAATAATTTTATTGAGAAACAAATAATAATGAGACATTTTCCAAACTGAAGAGTTTTAGGAGTATAGGGATTATGTCTTCTGTAAATTTGTTGTAGAATACAGCTGTGAATTCATCAGACCTGGACTTTTCTTTGTCAGTAGGTTTTGTTTATTATGTTTTATATTTTCTTCACTGTTATTGGGTTCTTGAAAGTTGTTACATCTTCTTGATTCAGTTTGGTGAGTTAACATTTCTAGGAATCTGCCCATTTCTTCTGTGTCTTCTATTATGTGAGAGTAAGGATTCTCCAAATAGCTATTGATAATCTTCTGAATTTCCACTTGGTTTTTGGTGATTTCACACTTTTCATTCTTTATTGCTTGTATTTGAATTTTTGTTTCCTCTTTTTGATGAGTTTAGTTAGGGGCTTATCAATTTTACTTAATTTTTCAAAGAACCAGCTTTTTGGTTCAATAATTCTTTGAACTGTTTTCTTCATCTTGATTGAATTAATTTCTGCTGTAATCTTCATGATTTCCTCCTGTCTTTGGGCTTGGGATTGCTTTGCTCTTCCGTTTCTAGACGTTGGAAGTGCATCATGAGGGTGATTATTTGTTCCTGTTCTGTTTTCCTATTATGTGCATGCAAATCTATGAATTTCCCTGTGAGGATTGCTTTAATCGCATCCAATATATTCTGATAAATTGTGCTTGAATACTCATTGGATTGTATATATTGTTTAATTCCTTATTTAATTTCATCTGAGACTCAACATTGTTGAATAGGGTATTGTTTAATTTCCATGTATTTATAGGGTTTTTGTGGTTTCTTTTGTCTTTTATTTCCAGTTTCATTGCACTACTGTCTGATAATATCCATGGGATAATTTCTGCTTTCTTGCATATTCTTAAGCATGACCTATGAATCTGTATGTGGTCTATTTTAGAAAATGACCCATGTGCAACTGAAAAAACTGTGTATTCATCTATGGTTGTGTGGAATAGTCCACAGATGTCCACTAAATCCATTTGCTCCAAGCTCTGGTTCTGTTCTGCTTCTTCCTTGCTAATTTTTGTCTGGGTGACCTATCTTTTGGGGATAAAACCATGTTAAGTTCTCCTGTTAAGATTATAGTATTGAATAATAGATTTTTCATGTCCTCTAAGATTTGTCTTATATAGTTGCATGCTCTCAAGTTTTGTACATAACTATTTATGAGTTTTACCTCTTCCTCTTGAATATTTTCCCTAACCAGTAGAGAGTCACCATTTTATTTCACTTGATCATTTTTGTTTGAATTTTAGACTATCTGAGAAAAGGAATGCTACTCCTGCTTTTTCTCTGAGGTGCTGGTAATGTAGCATTGTTTTCCATTCCTTGAATTTCCCTGAGTTGAGTTTTTGATTATGTATAGCATTTTATTGGATTTGTTTCCTAATCCACTGTGCCAGTTTATTTCTTTCAATTGGTGAACTGAGTCATTTACATCGATAGTTATAATTGAGATGCATTGATTTACAATTGACATATTATTTACCTGCTCTTTTTTTACTACTTTTTCATCTGTGTTTAATTGTTTACCATATTTTTAGTGGGTTCCTTCTGTTATTCTTTGTGGCATTCTGATCCTTTTGCTCCTTCTCTAGAAAACATTTTAGTACTCTGTGTAGGTTTGGCTTTGTCATCAAGAAATTCTTTAGCTATTCTTTATCATGGAAATATTTCACTTCTCCATCAAACTTGAAAGAGAGTTTCACAATGTTTAATATTATGGACTGCAATTTGTTTTCAAAGAGGATGTTATGTACTCTGCTCCATGAACTTCTTGCTTTCATGGTTTGTGAAGAGAATTCTGCTGTAATTTGGATGAGTTTTCCTGTAACGTGATCTGTTTCTTTTCTGTAGCTGCTTTCAGTACATTATTCTTGTGCTGGATTTCTTGGACCTTGACTATTATATGTCTTGGTGTGTTTTTAATTAGGCTGTAGTTATTTGAAGTTCTGTATGCTGCAATTACCTGACTGTCAGTTTCTTTACTCATATTTGGGAAGTTATTACTGCTACCCATATTCTTTTTATGCCATTTGTGTTGACCTCTTCTTTCTCATTGATGCCTATTATTCTCACATTGTTCATTTTTACATCATCTTGCAAGTGATAAATTATTTTTCCTGCATCCAAGTTGTTTTTAAGAGATCCTTTCTTACCTTTTCACTAGCTGCACCAGCATCCTCAAGATCTGAAACTCTACCTTCACTTTCACTCAAATAATTTTACAAACTTGTGATTGAGATTTTAAGTTGTTTATATCTCTTTTGCTCTGCTTTACAAAATCTATTTCTTTCCTGTATCACTCATTCAAAAATCTATCGGTTTTAGAATCTCTTCTATTCTTTTTTAAAAACAATAGTCTTTTTTTAAAGGAAATTATTAATTCTTTTACTACAGAAATTATTTCTGATTGTATTTCCTCTATATGTTTCTGCATTCGATTCTTTACTTCAGATGCTATTAATTCAGAGATTTCTTTTTTTATTTCAGAGGTTATTTCTAATCTGAGTTCCTCTATACCTTTCTGCTGTTGTTTCTTTACTTCAGACATTATTGATTAAGACATTTTAGCTCTGTGATTCCCAATTCCTTCTGTACTAAAGTCCTCTGAACTTGTTCTGAATGGGCTTGGGTCTGAGAGTGCATTTTGCTCATTCTCTTTGTCGTTTTGTATATTGTCATCTTCTGACCTTTGCTGTAGAGCTTTGGTGCATTTATAACCTTAGTACCTACTGATATTGAAGTACACCGCTATGAAGTTTGAATCCATCCAGTTGTGCCTGGCATGAGTATGGCTACTCTGCTCAGCTCTTTTCCACAGCAGCACTTGGGAGTGGACTTATTGTGCTCCTCTGGCAAGGTGTTCTGCTCCTGGATTAGCTGGGTGGTTTTGGCCCTTACTATCTCTGCAGGGACTTCAGCTGCACTTTAACTCCAAGCTTGTATGCCAGTGCTAAGCTGGGCTGTGTGGTACAAGTGGGTACAGTGGAGGGAAGATCTCCCACAAACTTGCACAGCCTGGACTTGGGCTGGCTGTGGAGGGGTGGAGGCATCCAGAGAGTGTGACAGAGGGTCTCACTCACCTGGGTGAGGTCTCACTCACCTGCGTGAGGTCTCACTCATGTGATAGGGCTGGGTTGGATCCTGAGAGGTTCAGCAGATGCAGAGGAGCCTGGAAGCTCTCCCACACACTCGCTGTGACTAGGTTTGCCTGGCTCCGGAGGTAGAAATTGTTTTCTTTGAGGACTTGGCATACTTCACAGCAAGCCCTTTTAGACTTCCGGATTTCTGTTGAGAAGTTTTCCACAATTCTAATCGGCTTTCTTTATAGGTGTTTCTTTCCTCCAACAAGTTTTATTTTTCTCTTTTGCTTTTTCGGAATTTATGGCATCTTGTTATAAATATGAGTACAAATTTATTTTGTTAACGGCTATTTTGGAGTTTTATATGCCTTATTTATACGAATGTACGTTTGTGGTGCTATACATAGCAAACTTTTTCCTTTTAGTTGTACATATATCCTTTTTACAACATTTGTGTTAGCTCTTTCTTTTTAATTGACACTTACCAGTCTTATATTTTTTCACTGCATTGTCTTTCAGCAGTTGAACTCTTATTTCCTGCTCCTGGGTATTTTTAAGAGATTATTCTTTTTATGATCCCTAACCAAAATCCTATCATCTGAAACTCTATCTGCAGTTTCCTCCAAGTGGTTTTTCCAGCTTTCAGTGGAATTCTTATTTTCCTAAGGATCTCCTCTAATATTTTTTCAAATATTCTATGTGTTTCCTGTATTATATACTCAAAGTTGCCATCATTTTCTAATGGTGCTCTATTTTTTAGTCTCTGTTCTCTCATTATGCTGAGCAATTGCTTCACTATAGATATTATTTCATTTTTCACCTGAGATATTATTTCTTACTTAATTATGTATTTTTATTGATTTTATTGAAAAAAATTTCAATGAGACAACTTGAAAACAGGTGGATAGCCAAGCCTGGCCCACCCTGCAACTCCCTGTCCCAAGGCCTGTTGAGTGAATAAGAATTTCTGAGACTCTCTTGGCCTGATCAAACCCAACCTGTCCCACTCCCTAGAGCCCGTGCCCCCAAGTCCGCCAAGTGAGTGAGAACATTTGTGACTCTTCCATCCTCTGATCCAACCCAGCATGGCCCAGTGAGTGTGTGGAAGAGCTTTGACATGCTCCCTGGGCCAGAGGCACAACACAAGGGAACCACAGGTTCACAGTTGTGCCAGAAGGGCTGAAGCAAAAAGAAGGTAAGCACAACAGCTAGATCCAGGCCAGGCACAACTGGATAAACTCAAACTTAATAGATCAGCATCCAAATCTCATTAGATGTTAAGGTTGTAACTGCACCAAAGCTCTACTCTAAAGGTCAGAGGTCAGTGTCATACAAAAATGACAAAGATAAGGAGCAAGATGAAATCCCAGGGCTAGAGCCCAATAATGATAAGTGCAGAGGACATGAACTCAGATGAAATGAATGAATTACCAATAAGAAGCAAAGAAACAACAACAGAAAGGCATAGAAGAACTCAGACTAAAATTAACTCCTGAAATAAAAAAAGAAATCTTTGAAATCATATCATCTGAAGTAGAGATTCAATTACAGAAATATATGGATGAAACCCAATTTGGAAAAAAACTACAGTAAAATAATTAGTAGCTACATCTAAAGAAGACATTGATAAAAATAAAGGAGATAAGAAATATGACTGATTCCTGGAATGAACAATACAGGAAAGAAAAAGATCACATGAAGCAGAGTCAAATAGATGGAGGAGAACTTA
The DNA here is from genome assembly GCA_004027165.1 of Ctenomys sociabilis. Lineage (NCBI taxonomy): Eukaryota > Metazoa > Chordata > Mammalia > Rodentia > Ctenomyidae > Ctenomys > Ctenomys sociabilis. The sequence continues at coordinate 12,221 of PVKA01036223.1, forward strand.
AAGTTTCAATCATGAGTTTGCAAAACCTTTGGAGTGAAAATGAAGACAGAGTTTCAGATCTTGAAGATGCAGGTGCAGTTAGTGAAGAGTTGAGAAAGGATCTCTTAAAAGCAACAAAGATGCAGTAAAAATACAAGCCATCACCTGCAGGATGATGCAGAAATGAACAATGAGAGACTAAAAGACATCAATGAGAAAGAAGAAGGCAATACGAATGATATAAAAAAGAATATGGTCAGAACTAATAACACAAAACTTCCCAAATATGAAGAAACAATCTAATATTCACGTAGCTAAAGGATACAAAATGCCAAATAACTTCAACCCAACTAAAAACACACCAAGATATATAATAGTCAAGAATCCAACACAAGAAAAATATACTGGAAGCCACTAGAGAAAAGAAGCAGATCACATTCAAAGGAAAACCCATCAGAATTACAGCTGCTTCTTTTCACAAACCATGAAAGCAATGAGAGCATGGAGCAGAGTACTTCAAGTCCTCTATGAAAACAAATTCCAGCCCAAAGTACTATACCCTGCAAAAATCTTTTTCAAGATTGATGAATTGAAATATTTCCATGACAAAGAACAGCTAAAGAATTTCAGGAAGACAAAGCCATCCCTACAAATGCACCTGAAAGATGTTCTAGAGAAGGACAACAATGACCAAAACTCCACAAATGAGAACAGAAGGAACCCACTAAATAGGACAAACAATTAAACACAGGACAAAAAGGAGTAAACAGCTCAGGTAAGTAACATAACAATCATAAGTCAACACATTTCAATTATAACCATCAGTGTAAATGGACTCAATTCACCAATTAAGAGATATAGACTGGTACAGTAGATTAGGAAACAAAACACAACAGTATACTCTATACAGAAATCACAATTCACTCAAAAGAACCTTGATAGGCTTAAAGTCAAAGAAGAGAAAACAATACTACATGCCCCAGCACCTCAGAAAAAAAGCAGGCATAGCAATTCTGTTCTGAGCCACTCTCAACTTCAAACCAAGAATGATCAAATGAAATAAAGAAGGCCACTATATATTTGTTAGGGGAAAAATTCAAGACCAAGAGGTAACACCCATAAATATCTATACACCAAACACAGGGGCACCAAATTATATAAGACAAATCTTAATGGACATGAAAAATCTAATAACCAAGACCACAATCCCCTTATCTCAAAAAGATATGTCAACCAGACAAAAAATTAGCAAGAGTAGCAGAACTGAACTAGAGCTTTGAACAAATAGACCTTATGTACATATACAGTGTCCTACCCAACCACAGCTGAATACGCATTTTTTCCAGCTGCACACAAGTCATTTTATAAAATATACCACATAGTAGTCCATAGGTCATGCTTACATATATGCAAGAAAACAGAAATTATCCCAAACATACTATCCGATCATAGCATAATGAAACTGTAAGTAAATGACAAAAGAAATGAGAAAAACCTGCTAAATAAATGGAAATTAAACAACACCATACTTAGCAATCAGTGGGTCACAGATGAAATTAAGAAATTCAACGACACCTAAAATTCAATGAAAATTCAAACACAACTTACTAGAATTTATGGGATGCGATGAAAGCAGTTCTCAGAAGGAAAATCGTAGCTATACACATTAGAAAAACAGAACAGGAACTAATAAACACCTAATGTTGAACCTCCAATATCTAGAAAAGGAAGAGCAAACAAAACTCAGAGCGAAAAGACAGGAAAAAAAAATCATAAAGATCAGAGCAGAAATTAATTCAACTAAGATGAAGAGAACAGTTCAAAAATTCCACAAATCAAAAAGCTGGTTCTTGGAAAGACTAAACAAAATGACTAAGCCCCTAGCTAACCTCATCTTGAAGAGGAAAGAAAAAAATCTAAATATAAACCATAAAGAATGAAAGAGGTGAAATCATCACAGATCCAGTGGAAATTCGGAAGATTATCGATAGCTACTTCAAGAATATTTACACTTAAAGAATAGAAGACACAGAAGAAATGGACAGATTCCTTGAAAGGTACAAATTACCAAAACTGAACTAAGAAGACAGAACAACTCTCAGTAAGCCAACAACAGCCAACAATATACACAATGTAATAAAAAGCCTGATGACAAAGAAAAGTCCAGGTCCTGATGGATTCACAGCTGAGTTCTACCAAGAAATTTATAGAAGACATAATCCCTACACTCCTCAAACTCTTCAGTGAAATGGAAAAGGAAGCAATCCTCCGAAAATCATTTCTAGAGGCAAGTATTATACTGATTCCCAAACCAGGAAAAGACACAACTAAAAAATAGAACTATGGGCCAGTCTCCCTCATGAACATAGATGCAAAAATCCTTAATAAATCCTAGCAAATAGAATACAGTAAATCATCATGAAGGTCATAGACCATGACCAGGTAGGATTCATCCCAGGGATGGAAGGATGGTTCAGTATTTTAAAACCTACACATGTAATACACTATATTAATGGACTGAAATCTAAAACTGATGTGATTGTCTCAATTGATGAAGAAAAAGCTTTTCACAAAGTCCAGCACTCATTCATGTTCAATGTCCTCCAGAAAATTGGAATAGAAGGCCTCTAGCTCAATTTGACAAAAGCCATCTATGACAACCCAATGGCTAATATAATCCTAAATGGGGAAAAACTGAAATCTTTTATTCTTAGATCTGGTACAGATGAGGATGTTCTCTATCACCCCTCCTAGTCAATATATTTTTGGAATCATTAGTTAAAGCCATTACACAAGAGGGAAAAATAAAAGGAATAACAATAGGTAAAGAAGAAGTTAATTGATCACTGGTTGTAGATGACATGATACTTTACTTGGAATACCCAAAATACTCCACCAAGAAGCTAGTAGAATTGATACACAAATTCAGTAACATAGCATTATACAAAGTCAGTACTCAAAAGTCAGTAGCATTCCTCTACAGAGACAACAAACACACTGAGAGTGAAACTATAAAACAATACCTTTTACAATTGCACTGCAGAAAATGAAATACCTTGGAATTCACTTAACCAAGGAAGTCAAAGATCTTTTCAATGAAAATCACAGTACCCTTAGAAAAGAGATCATAGAGGACTTCAGAAAATGAAAAAGATATTTCATGTTCCAGGATAGGAAGAACCGACATCGTGAAGATGGCCACACTCCCAAAATTGTTGTACAGATTTAATGCAATCCTTATCAAATTGCCACCAATATACCTCCCAGACCTACAGAAATCATTCCTAGCATTTATTTAGAACCAGAGAAGACTGAGAATAGCAAAGCCAATCCTGGCCAACAAAGAGAAGACAGGAGCCATCACAATTCCTGACTTGAAATTATACTTCAAAGCTACTGTGATAAAATCAACATGGTATTGGCAACGAAAAAGACCTGAGGATCAATGGAATAGATTAGAAGATGCAGAGGCCTCTATGAGCACACTCAGCCACATGATCTTTGACAAGGGGGCCAGACAGGCTTACTGGGGGTAGATAGTCTCTTTAACAAGTCATGCTAGTAAAACTGGCTTTCTACATGCCGAAAACTAAAACTTGACCCAGCTCTATCACAATGCACTAAGTTAAAGTCAAAATGGTTTAAAGATCTAAACATCAAAACAGACACACTCAGTCTCTTGGCAGAGAAACTAGGAGGAACTCTTGAAGACACAGGGGCAGGCTAAGACTTCATGAACAAACCTATATTCACATGGGAAACACTTGAAATAATTAACAACTGGAGTCAACTCTTATTGTGAAGTTTTTGCATGTCAAAGAAATTGTGAACAAAGTGAAAAGACAACAAACAAATTTTGAAAAAATCTTAACTAATAAACACTCAGACAAGGATTTGCTCTCTGGAATTTATAAAGAACTAAGATGGAGAAGTGAAATACTTCCATGAAAAAGAACATGGGCCCTCAAATTTAAAGACCCAATCCAGAAATGGGCATCTAAGATGAATACACACTTCACAGAGGATGAAATTAAAGATGTGAATAAACATATGAAAAAATGCTCCACATCACTAGACTGGTACAACTATTGTGGAGGTCGGTGTGGAGACTCCTCACAAAACTAGGACTGGAAATTCCATTCAAGCCAGCTATGCCCCTACTGGGAATTTTCCCAGAGGAACTGAAAACATCGTATCATAGTGATATATGTGAACCTATTTTTATAGGTATGCAACTTGTGATAGCCAAATCTTGGAAACAACAAAGATTCCAGACATATGAGGAATGGTTGAAAAACATGTGGTATTTTTATACAGTGGAATATTACTCAGATATAAAGAATGATAATCATAAAACATTGTATTTAAGTTGATGCTATTTGAACATATACTCATAAGTGAAATACCAGACACACATATGCAAATATCATATGTTCTCCCTAGTATAAGAAATCAAAAGAAAAAAATACAAGTAGAAAGATATAACAACAACAAAAAGGAATTTAGTCAGATAATTAGGGTAAATTGAACTGCATATGTTGCCAGGTAATACTCAGCTTCTCTTCTGGATGGCTAAAAACCTAAGTTATCAGATCAAAAATTGGAGAAAAGGAAGGGCTGCAAGGCCAGCCAACATTTTAGCCCTAGCCTTTCAAGGTCAGTAAAGACTCAGAACATAGAAGAACCTGTACTGTAACATCTGGGACTCAGTTGTGCCCCAAATTTTCTGATCAAGGAGATTATGGAGCCATAGGAATGTGATCAATGATCTATAGTGTGCCTAAGGAGAGTCACATGGAGAGAAAGCTTTTCTCAGGCTTTCACAGAGACCAAATTGGTCAATCAATGGCCGTGACTTATCCACAGGGCTGACACTGACAAAGGATCTACAGAGTGAGGTACAGGGATGCAGGATAAACCCTGAGGGATTTAACTCACCTCATCAGGAACAAAGTTACATTTTTTGTTATATAGACCTTGCTTTATCTCAGTCTTCACCATGCAGCACAAAACAAGGTATACAAAACGTATAAAAACAAGGTATACAAAATAAGACCATAATAATAAGGTGAGTTATAAATGGCTGTAGTCAACAACTTCGGATAACCCACTGCTATTATGGACTGATGGACTGTGTTGGATTGTTTCACTGAATTCAAACACCTATAGTAATTAAATGACAATAGAATACTCATCTCTGACCGGACTAAACAACAACAATAAAAAATGGTGAGACAAAGCATAACCACTCTGTGTTTGTATAAACAGTATAGTTAGGGTAAATATGCAGTACTTCCACGTAATTCTGTGAGAAGAAAGATTTGCTCTAATAGTGTTTGGACAGGATATCCTGTCTGCTTCTTGTACTATGGATAACCACTAGGAAGATAACAATGTAAAAAGTATTAATTACTTAATCTGTACTATAATTCACCTTTAAAAGAAAGGGTAGTTATGCAGCTACATTCTCTGAATTCATTGATTAGAGGCATGTGCTCTAATAGTGTTTGTAAATAGAATATCACAGAAGAACCTTGTACAACAAAAAACACTATGAAAACAATGTGTAATATATTAATTGTTGAATCTGCTCTACTAATTTGATTTGAAACCGTATCATTGCTATTTGTTTTTCAATAACATAAATAAAAAAAAGAATTTAAAAAAAGACAGGTTGGTAGGAAAGTTACAAAAATTAATACATTGCATATTGTTCCTTGTAGTAATCATTCATAGCACATGATGCAGTCCTGATATCCTATCAATACCCTCTTAGTATAACTCTTTCTTCTTATTCAATTAAGAGGAAGTAGCTTTATATCTATCCTATTTTGTATATGCAGTTACAAAATGCTCCTTTATTTACATGCCCTTTATTTTTTAGTTTTCTCAGAGATGAGTATTCCATTGTCATCCAAATATTGTAGGTGCATGAATTCAGCAAAATATTCCAATATAATACAATTCCAATATAATATAATTCCACAATAGTAGTGGGTTATCAGCAAAACTGGCAATGTCAGAAGTTGTTGACTTGGGCCTTTTATAGCTCAGCATATTAATATTTCTTTACTTTTTATAACTCATTTTTATACTTTTTTGCTGGATGCTTAAGAACAAGATAAAGCAAGACCTATGTAACAAAATATATAACTTTTGTATCAGACAAGGTCAGTCAAATCCCTTCAGGATTTACCCTGAGACCACGTACAACAGTCTGTAGATCCTTTGTCAGTGTCAGCCCTGTGGATGAGTCATGGCCATTGCTTCACCAATTTGGTCTCTGTGAAAGCCTGAGGGAATGTTTTCTCTCCATTTGATTCTCCTTAGGCATACTCTATGTCGTCACTCTTCTCTGTGGCCCCCTGATCTCCTTGATCAGAAATTTTGGGACACAACTGAGTTACAGGATGTTACAGTAAAGGTTCTCCTGTGTCCTGAGTCCTCACTGACCTTAAAAGACTAGGGTGAAAGTGTTAGCTGTCCTTGCAGCCCTTCTTTTTCTCTAATTTTTGGTCCTCAAGCTTAGGTTGTTCACATTCCAGAAGAGAAACTTATTATTGCCCTGCAACATATGCTGGTGGGTTTAAGCTCACTATCTCCCTGAATATCAAACATCATAGGCAGAAGATGCAGCATGGATTTTACATCAAGTATTGATATATTAAATTTTAAGTCTATAAGCAATACAGAAAAAGAATTTTAAAAACTAAAAAATATTTTTAAAAATGAATAAACAGTTACATATTTTTATACAGTAATTTAGAAATCTAACCATATACAGCATTGTAGCTGGATAGTCCTGTGACTTATTTTTTTGTGTGTGTCTTTTTTCATTTATTACCCTTTAAAAAAAGCAAAACATTTACTTGACAGACAGTATGGCAGTAATTGATATGTCATAACAAGCAATATATATTTAGAAGAGCAGAATGTCACGCATTCAAGAATGAAACTTCTATTACACATTGCTACCTTCTGTGCAGTTGCTCAGTTCACAAGTATCAGCACTTATACTTAGTCGGGGTGAGAATCCCACCAAGGAACTGCTAATTTCATCAACCTGGTGATAGTTCTCAGGATCATTGCCTTACCCCTATCGTGTGCATAAATGTATGGCTTTGCTACTGTCATGTTTCCTAGCTTTAATCCTGAAGTTTTCACTTTCCTTTTAATTTGTTTTGGTAGAAGCAGGGATTGAATTTAGGCCCTCATGCTTGCCACGGAAGTGCTTTTTCCACTGAGCTATCTGCCCAGCCCCTTATTTTTCTATTTGTATTTGAGTTATTATTTCTGGTCCATTTTCCTCTATAACCACTTGGGTTTGATTCTATGATTCCATCTATCATTTTATAAATTTCTGTTTAAGTTTCCTCTATGTTGATATCTCTTCCACTTTTTCTGAGTGGACTCTAGTTTTTCTTTTTTTTTTTTTTTTTTTTTTTTTTTTTTTTTTTTTTGTACACAGGGTCTCACTATGCAGCCCACATTCATAGTGATCCTCCTGCTTTTTACCTCCCTAATGCTGGGATTACAGGCACGCGCCACCACACCCAGACTCCAATCGCCGGCTCAGTGCACCTGAAGGCGGGGCCAGCGCGGCAAGCAGAAGCAGGGATCGAACCCTGGCAGCTGCGCTTACCTAAGCAAGCGCTTAGTCTGCTGAGCTATACTGCCGGCCCTTGAATGGACTCTAGGACTGAGATTGCATTTTGCTTTAGTGTTCTGTCAGTTTCTATTTAAAAATCAATCTTATTTTTCTCTCTGTGAATATCTCTAGTGGGGACTGTTACCCAGTCCTGGAGCCTTCCCACAATGTAGGGGAAGAGTCTAATTACCTAGATTCTTCTTTTTGGGGCTGATTTCCAATCCTAGATTCTTCCAAGTATGGTTTCCAGTATTGCATTGCAGGAAGAGAATCCCATCACTTGGATTCTCCTTGTGGAGCCATTTGCTGAGTGCTACCTATTAATTTATAGATTTGATCTTCCTATAATTTTACTTCAAGAGCTCAATTCTGTTAGGGTTCATAATAATTGCAAACAAAATATTGCCATCAATGGATACTTTATAAAAATATTTAGATTTTTTTTTTCTTTTGGTGCCAAGAATTCAACTCAGAACCTCATAATTGCCACGCAGGTGCTGTACCACTGATCTATGCCCCTGAATAAAGCATTATGGAGGATACAGAGATCAAAAGCCAAGTCTTGATGTACACAAAAAGCTGAGGGAATGTGAGTTTTTGAAACACTGAGACAATTGCCGTATTTATGAATAGACACATGGTTGGGCAGATCACAGGATGGAGGACATTACTTGTGTGGGATTCAGAAAATATAGAGGAAAAAAGTGGGTTTTAATAGAGGATTGGATGTTCATAGGTAGGAAGTTATGAAAATTTTGATTGGACCTTTTCAAAACACAGATACTAATGTATATGAAGAGATATAATGAATCATACATTTAAATTACAAGAATTTTGATTTTAAATTAGAAATAAAAGTAAAAATAGCTGTAGAATTAAATAACATTATGACAAAAGCTGAAATTACCTTCTACTTTATACTGTAGACCTCAGGTGAGGAGAATGAGTTAGAGTATAATAGAGCATAAAAAACATGAATACAGAAAGAATGTTTTACATTAAATATTCTTCCAGGATGTAAAAGGCTCCAGCAATAAATATGTATCAACAATTTCAGTAAGAGTTCACTAGAAAGGTCACAGAACACATTTATATATTGTTTTAAGACATTAATAATCTTGTCATGAAATAAACAAATCTTTCTTTTATTGATTCATTATTTAGTTTTCTAAATAAAAAAATGTATCCCAGGAATTTTTCCTAAACACATGCAACATTAAAGTAACTAAGCTCTATGTCTTCTAGGTATTGTCCTGAACAAAAGACAAACACATATTACAGATATCTATATAACTATCCATCTATCTATCCATCTATCTATCTATCTCCACATAATAGAGTACTACTCAAGTTATACAGGATAAATTTGAGTCATTTGAAATACATATAGAATGTATAGATTTATAGAGATGGGAGTATATAGAGAAAATACATCCAGTAGGGGATGTGAAAATGAAATATGAAATGATTACTGTGACATAAATATACATCATATATATATAATTTTATATATATATATATATATATATATAATTGCAATCATATACAAACAGATGCTGTTTTGAACACTTGGAGGTCAGTGACAAACATGATACTTTAAAACAAATTTTAGTAAATGTGATAAAATTTAAGGTACTATAGGTAAGAAAAGGAGACTACAAAACTGTAGCACATAGGGGCCTCAGTAAACAAGTTCTTCCCTGGCAAGCACAAGGGCCTAAATTCAATCTTTGGTTCCACCAATGAGAAAAAAAAAATAAAGTAGGACATGGAATGTTTACCAAGCTCAGGAAACATTTAAGAGTAAGAAATTATGACATATTAAAAATGTTTGCCAGTTGTGGGAAAATCAGGACCGGTTTAGAGATAAGGAACTCGGGCCCACTCTGACTCATAACATAAAGAAATCCTCATTTCTAGGGAACTTAAAAGATAGGGCGTTGGAATGCCAAGCCCTCTGAGAAGGACAGGTCCTTCCCCTTTGTTCTCAAAAGAAGCAGAGTGTTCTTGTTTGAGTTTCAGAGGAAGTGGCTAGAGTCCAATAATAATTAACCCAAAGCTTGCTGAAACCAAAGTTGAAGTCAAAGCATTCTTCTCTCAAAGGTCGGGACGTTTCGACCGAGTAAATAG
>PVKA01036224.1:0-21978 GCA_004027165.1 Ctenomys sociabilis
AACATGAAGAAGAAAGTTTACAGATCAGTCATATACTAGTTCACTCTTTGCCAAAATCAAGAAACTTATATTCATATAATTAGAATTCTCAAAGTAGAAAGGGGAAGGTAATAAATATTTAAAGATTTAAAATTTCTGAATTTAGTTAAAATTATAGCACCACATTTTGAAGAAAAATGAACCTTTTGCACAAGAAATATGAATAAAATCAAACCAAAAAACAACAAATGAAATTATCCAAAACTAATTATGAAGAAAAAAATCACTAAAGCATATATATAAAAAAGTTAGCTATAGAAGAACAAAATTAAATACCATCTTATTCCACATTAGAAAAAAAAGTGGGTAAGAAACTAGACTTATTTATTCAAAAGACTAAAAACAAAAAAAGATCTGTCTTCATTAAATTTTTATACTTACAAACATACCTTTGAAAACTACAAGTAAAATATTTTCCAGTTATACAAACTCAAAATATTCTAATACCTCCAGACATAGCATTTATAAAATAACAAAGACCATAATCGAGGAGGCAAGAGAACTTGATTATGGTCCTGTATAAAGAACACAGAGTTCTCAAACTGATAGTTACGGAGGACTATGTAAAATATAATTATATTAGACGAACCCATATAAAAGGTTATTGAAGATTTCCACAAAGCAGTATCAATCTTATGTCAGGTTATAGATAGATAGATAGATAGATAGATAGATAGATAGATAGATAGATAGGTAGATAGATACATATATATATTTTTGGGTGTGTGTGTGTGTGTAAAAGACAAGGAAAAGCTAATATAAAATAAATGAAAAATGGAAATATACTTTTTAAAGTTTCTAATACTAGGAAAAAATACCATGCCATGTCTTATAAGTAGATTGCAAATCAAAGAAACTAGAAATCATTAAAAAAATTAACATTAAACAATATTCAGAAAATTAAATATTAATTAAATTAAATATTTCAAAATAATATCTGAAAATTAAAATTAAATTGTGAGTCCAACAAAGAGGCCAGAATGTAGTGTATCACCCATATAAATTTATGATCAACTCAGAGTACTCACATTGCATTTGATTAGGTTAATATATACAAAAATATCAACTAAGAAAAAGCTTTCATGATAGTAAAGAATTATTAAGAATAAAACATAACATAAATCCTGGAATGGCAAATATATGACCAGCACTTCTAACAGTTTGGGGACAGGCCAGCACACAAAGTTCTAATATGTGGTGGACGTGGACAGTGTCCATGATACTTACTGGTGGCCAGGTGTCACTTGTGGGACTGAGCTATTGCTATTTCCTTGATATTCACCTTGTACACCCAGACAGAATTATGACCCACGGGGTGTAAGAGAAGTCCATTTGTGAAGTATGCTGGTGAAAATATTTTGCTGCCATGCGCAAAAGAATAATTGAAAGATTGCTTTTGTATACCTCTTTTTCTCCTGTGTTTGTTTTCCCTTTTGGTGGGTTCTTTCTGTTCTCATTCATGAAGTTGTGGTTATTTTGATCACTCTCTAGAATATCTTTCAGTATTCTGTGCAGGCTTGGCTTTGTCATCATGAAATTCTTCACTTGTTCTTTGTCATGGAAGTATTTCATTTTTCCATTAAACTTGAGAGTTTTGCAGGATATAGCAGCCTGAGTTGGAATTTTTCTTCTTCTAAGACTCATAGCATTTTGCTCCATGCTCTTCTTGACTTGATGGTTTGTGAAGAGAAATCTGCCATTATCCTGATGGGTTTTCCTTTAAATGTGATCTGTTTCTTTTCTTTAGCAGCTTTTAGTATACTGTTCCTGTGCTAAATTTCTGGGATCTTGATTATTATATGTCTGGATGTGATTTTAATTGGGTTGATGTTATTTGGAGTTCTACATGCTTCATTTTACCTGAACGTTAGATTATTTCCCCGTATTTGGGAAGTTTTCTATTACTTCTGCCCACATCCTTTTTGTATCATTTCTACTGACTCCTTCCTTCTCATTGATGCTTATTAGTCCCACACTGTTCATCTTTGCATTGTCTTACAGATGATTAATTTTTTTTTTCCCTGTATCCTACTTGCTTTTAAGAGATCTTTTCTTACCTTTTCACTAGCAGCAATGGTGTCTTCAAGGTCTGAAAGTCTATTTTCACTTTCATTCAAAAGGGTTTTGGGCTGGCAAGATAGCTCAGCGGTCTAGAGCACCTCTCAGGGACCGCGGTTCGAGCCCCAGCACCATATGCCATGCCAGCCCCTCCCCGCAGGGCCGGCTAAGCTCACCCCCAACCACCGCGAAAAAAAGAGTCCGTGATGTATAGCGAGACACTGTAATAAAGGAATTTAAAAATAAAAAATAAATCACTGTTTTAAAAAAAAAAAAAAAAGGGTTTTGCCAGCTTGTGATTGAGGTTTTAATTTCCTGTATATCACTTTAAATCTGCTTTATGAATTCTATTTCTGTCCTGTTGCTCATTCAAGGACTCTTTTACAGTCTCCTCTTTTTATCAGCATCTTCTTTAGAAGCATTTAGTACTTCTTTCATTATAGTTATCATTTCTTTTCTACTTCAGAGATTATTTCTGATCTGATTTCCTCTATACCTTTCTGCAGTTGTTTCTTTACTTCACATGCTATTATTTCAGAAATTTCAAATGTATATGCTCCAATTTCTTCTATGCTATTGTCTCCTGCATTGTTCTAGGTGGGCTCAGGGCCAGAGAATGCATTTTTCCCCTTCTCTTTGTCACTGTCTTCTGGTCTTCAGTGTAGAGCTTTGGTGCACTTATTACCTAAGCACCAGGGCCAGATCTACCAAGTTCAAATTCATCCAGGTGGGTATGGCTTGGGTCTGGCTGCTCTGCTCCACTTCTTCCAGTTGTAGCCCTTAGAACTGAACCCACTGTGCCATTCTGGAAAGATGTTCTGCGCCTGGATCAGCTGAGTGCATCTTGCTTCTAGCCTCTCTGCAAGGAGTTCTGTGGCAGGGTTCCACACAGAGCCTGTCTGATAGAGAAAGTTAAACACACATACCTGCCCTGCATGCTGGTGGGAGTGCCATATATATAATTATTATAATAATATGTAAGCAAATCTGTTGGATATATTTTTATAATTTTTTTATGTACTAGGAGTGAACCAGGACCTTCACATGAGCTACAAGTCCAGCTCATTTATATGTTTCTTTGCCTTTTTTTGCTTAAGGAAGGGCACTGTTAAATTGCCCAGGTAGGACTTGAAATTGTAATCCTTCTGGCTCAGCCTCCCAGAGTACCGGGACTATAAGTATGTGCCCAGTGTACCCCACAGTTCCCTGTGTCCTTCTTCTGTCACAATTGCAAGAAAATACCTTATTATCTTGCAAAATAACACATGCAGCCCAGATCTAATAATTACATAAGAAAAGGTACACCTCTGCTTAAGAACAGCACACATTGATCTTCATAGCCATACACATTCCAAGGAATGACTGCACTCCTCCAGCGGCAGCATTTGGGTTTCCTTGCCAGCCTGCACCAGGGCACCCAAAGTCTGGGAGGCGTGGGGATCAGTGAGATTACTCTTGGTGGGCTCAGCAGGCAGGGACAGTGCTGCATGGCACATTCCCATACAAAGAGTGCCATGGTGCCTTAGAGATTTTTGTGCTTAAACATCACAAAGGAGCCATGAAAACACAGAATAATGTTAACATTTATGATCTTGCAGGGTATATAACTGGCTGTTCAGGGAGGCATAAAGCTGCAGGTTGGACATCTTGATTACATTATCTCTCTGGTTTTACCATACACAAGATTCTATGGATGGGATTAAGAACTACACATAAAACAGGAACAGAGCTGAGCAGCAGTGGCTCTACACTTACAGTGCTCAGGCACCCTTCAGGAAGCAGTGACGGCTCACCTTAAGTAAATCACTTCATCGTACAAGAAGCATAATTTCCTAGGGTGAAATGATACATAAGGTCTGCTTTCTAGTGCATTCACTGAATCTACACTTGCATCAGTGCAAGGAGCTCCCGGGCCCACACATGCAAGAGTGTGCCACACACACCCATGAGGTGTGATATGCAGCCCTTTCTTCCTTACACAAAAATGCTTGTGTCTAAAGGCCATCTGACCTCCCAAGGCAGGCGGGGTACAGGGATGAAGGTACCCTGAGGGATCTGCTCCAATGCCAAATTCTGACACAGAATTATCTCATCCCTTTCCTCCTAAAAGAACAGAAGAAAATTAAAAGAAAATAGAAGGTGAAATAAAGGGAAAAGACAGTTGGAAGTTTAATAAATAAATAATCTTCACAGAGATCCTAAGAGACAAAAAGTATTTCTCAAACCCAAGAACTATTCAGCAGAAACCCTCCAGAAGGAAAAGCATCATGACACACATATTGTTGGGTATATAAAATTCATGAAGATGATATGTCACAGAAAATGTTCAAAATGAACCTTAAATATAGAAAATAAACACAGGTGATCCCTGAGATGATGCAGCCCACAGAGGGCAGAGTGGCCCTGGGCAGTTTAAACAGATGAGCTGCACAGGAGTGCAGGTCTTTACCTTCTGCTCCAACTCTAGGGTGCTGATCTAACACAACTGACCTGTGCTGCCTGGGAAGGGTGGGGCCAGGCACAGGACATGGACAGCCCAGGGAAGGCAGGAATGTGTGGTACCTTACCAGCAACCACCATAGGCCAGGTAGATCCTAGAGCAGGAAACTGGGGAAGCAGCAAGGGTAAGATGATGGGTGGGACAGAAAAGTAAGAAACAGACACAGCATCTTCAATGCCCAGGCATTCCTGCACTAAACTATTAAACATAATAAAAATGTTTAATGTACTACTATTAAACACATTTAAATGTGATATCCATCACATTTAAAAACTGTAAGCAGTGGGTAACCCCATTAGCAGCCAATCTCTATCACACCAGCAGTTTAGTTCAAGGGAGGCTCATAAGTAAACTTTTGCTGAGGTAAGAGAGCAATAAGGCCGAAGTCCTAGGAGCTCACTGTGTTGCACTCCTGCTCTGCTCAGTACCAAACCCAAGAAATGACATCAGTAATGAAGAGGCAGCCTATGATCTACATTAACAGAAAAATACAGCAGGGTAATGCAGCCAACCAAAAAGCTTAAGTGAACTCCTGGATTGCATGACGGAAATGAGATAGAAACAAAGCAGCATTTTAATAAAATGAGCAGTGAGCAAGTAAGGAAGAAGGTGAGAAGGAAGAAGGGACCGCTTCAAAAGGACAACAGCATTCACACACCATTGTGGTTGGGGAACAACTTGGTCCACACCACAGAACATTTCTTCATCTTTTGTTCAAATGTTCATTTAACTATGATTTGAATAGGAAATATCTAAATGAAAATAATAGTAGCTTAAATAGATAAAAAATTTTAAAAATACCTCGGTGAGGGCTGGTATTTTTAAATATAGACTAAGTGCCTGCTTAGACAGTGACAGGGAACTGGGTTTGATTCCTGGTACCACATACTGGGCCTGGAAAGTGAGGGCCAGAGAGTCACGTTCTACCTGGAGGAGCAGCTCAGAGCAAGGCTACCTACATTCACAGCTGCACACAGGGGCAGAGAGAGAATGGCTGACCCATGACCAAGCCTCCAGAAGGAGCACACCGCAGGACTCTAACACAAATGTCCATCTTACAAAGCCCCAGCAAATTCTAGGTCATTCCTTCCTGAACTGTAATCACCAGACAAGTAACAGTGGTTGAGAGGGCACTCCACTTACATATTCTGAGAGAGACGTGAAAACAAGAGTGTCCAAGAAGACATAAATGTCAGCAAAGCAGTGGGTGTTTTGTTTTGTTTTTTTAATTGCAAGCCATGTAGCTTATACATTATAGCAGTATAAAATCAGTGCCACCTGCAGGCACAGAGGGTGAGGACCTGTATTATCACAGGTCATGGTGCACAATCTTCTCACTGAAACACACATCCATTCTTTTCATTATTTGTTCCCTCAGCCTGCTTTTTAAAAGAGCTCTGTACAACAAACTGCATGTACTACCTAGTAATACCTCTTAAAGACACATGTACCTAACACAGGTCTTTTTTTTTTTTTCTTTTCTTGAAGAGCCAGGGATTGAACCCAGGCCCTTGTACTTGCCAGGCAAGTGCTTATTCAACTGAGCTATCTTCCCAGCCCCTACACAGGGTCATATTAACTTGACAAAAAAACAAGTTGATTTTTTTTCTGCACTTCCCCCTTCTCACCTCTATGAGTTCTGAAAAAGACAAGTAGTGTTTCAGGAAAAACAATCATAGAAACACAGGAAGGGAGAGCACCCAAATACTGGTTCACCTCTAGATTCTGAAATTATCAGCTCAGTGCACTGCCAAAAATAATTGAAAAGGGCATAGAAAAGCTTGGAAATTAAAGCAATGAATATAGCTACAAAAATACAAAAACTGGTTCAGGGCAGGCATGAAGGCACCTACTTGTGGATCCAGCCTCTTGGCCACTCTGGAGTCTGAAGCAGGAGGATCACTCAGCCAGGAGTTCTAGAGCCCACAAGAGTGGTTCTCAAACAAAGAAGGAAACAACCATGGTTTGGATCTAAGTGTTTTCAATGGCCCCTGTATTGCAGGCTGGCTCAGTAGTCTATGGTACTATGAGAGAGTGGTAAAACCCAGAGATTGGGTTCGTTCATCATGGAAGCATGCTCCACAAGGGGTTCCAGGCCTCAGCTCCTGTCTGTCTGTGTCTTCATTTCCGGGTTACCATGAGTTGATCATCTTTGCCTGTGACCTCATTACAGGCCCAAAGGCCACTGGGCCAAGTGACTATGGGCTGACACCTCCAAATCTATCAGCCCAACTACCTCTCCTCAAAAGCTGATTTGCAGCAGGAATCTGGCATGGTAATAGAAAGCTATCACCTGGCTGTGGCAAATGTATCATATAAACCTAAGATGTTAGAACATGGAAAAGTGGGGGAGGGAATATTTGGGAACTCTCTCTACTATCTTGGCAATTTTTCTGTAAAGCTGAAAATATTCTAAACTAAAAGGATTATTGAAAAATGGAATGTAGGAACTTTGAACACCTCTGACTGAGGTCGATAGGCTCTAGAAAGACCAAAGTCCAAAGAGACACATGGAATTCTTATCGTGAGGGAAGACAGACAATCATAACTTTCAAACAACTTAAGGGCACAAGCAAAAGTCACTAGGTACCTGATGACCTTCACAGAGAGAACCATCACCACAGTGCCATGTGCAGTACAGAGGCTTTGTGGTATGTTTCCTAATTAACTGATTAATTTAGAGCTGCCTGAGAAGCACATGCTGAGTCTAGAAACAGAAAGTAGGAAGTATTAACTGTTCTCACCAATTTATTTCAGACTATACTAATCATGTATCTTGTTCCTTAAAATATCTATTCCCACCCACACTGCTTTCACCTGGGAAAAGTACTGGCTTTGTCATCTTCCTGGGAATAGAGGCCATCAGACAGGAAAAGTTCAAGTATTCAAGGTTCTACTAGGAAACCATCCCACCTCTCGGGGAACCTGTGCTCTCTCTTCTAGCTCTTTCTCCTCAGTGAACACGCTCAATTTGTCCCTTTAAGTAAACAGTCCATCAGACAAAGGAAACTCCTTCTAATCCCAGAGCACACTGCAACAATCCCTGCTCATGTTCACAGTAAGGACACTCAGTCCTTCTTGATCTTCTTCACAGTGTTCCTCCCTTTCCACTGCCACCACATATTTATAATCCACATGCTTCATTTCTGGTGCCCTAAGCTCCTCCCTCTGCATACTGTGGAGATGAATGCAGCTAAACTCACAGCTCCAACTCCTGCACATGTGCTGAGGCAGTATAAGGTTCCCATCCCCTACCCCATGGCTGTGCAAGGGCCAACACTTGTATGCACCTCCACGTGGACATAGCCACATAGAAATCCTGCACCTACATATAATCCACACACACAACTCTATCTCGTGCCCTTGCCAAAACAAATTCTTTTTCTGTGATCCCCAACCCTCAATGGTGGCAAGAAAGCATCCAAATGATTGGAACTGCTTGTCCTTTCCCTTACTTTTCCACATGCAGTGACAACATGCAGATGTTTCTACCTCATTCACAGGCTCCAGTCACTTGCCATCTCCTGCCCTTGGACTGCACTGTTTGCTCTCAACTGACTACAGTCATCTCCTGACTGCTCTTTCCAACTCCAAAGCATGCTGCTTTGCAGAAATCATTATTCAAATGAAATTTGATGGCATCACTTTCATATTTACAAATTGTTAACGACCCCCCATCCTTTTCAAACCAAAGTTTAAATACCACAAAACTTACATGCAGCCATTGGTGCCTCCCTCTCTCCCTCTCAACCTTCATCTCCTAACATCTCCCCATGTGTTAGTGACTCCACAACACATGTTCTGGGACTTGTCACATTCTTTCACACCTTGGTGCCCTCAGATCTGCTACCTCCACTACCTGAAACACAGTTCCTTCTTGACAGTGTAACCATAAAGTTTTGTTCAAAATTCTTTGGGATACCTTGTGATACTACCTAGGGATGCAGACTTCCCTTTTCCATGCACTGGCCATCTCACACTCTGCAGACTGTGTTTTACAGAGTGCATAGCTCATTTAACCATCCCTCTTACCAGGCTGCAAAGAGAAGGAAGAGCACATAGTCAGGATCCACACTTACACCCATCCTGTTTGGGATGCAGTTTCCAAAATCACATGGCATCCAAATGCAAAGGCAGTCTACATCCAGCCAGGCTCAATCAAAGTCTTTATCTAAGACATGACCGCTGAGCTACAGAAACAAGCCAGTCATCTTAAGACTGACTGATACAGCCCATCTCACCAGTGAATACTACCTCATATATTTGGCATGCCCACTTATTAATGCTTGGTTCAGAGAAAAAGAAGTAAGAATCCCTTTGAAGCACAACCACATTCACATACCTTACAGAGGAACTCCCAAACCTTCATTTCCCATGAACACAGCAAGCAAATTCAATTATGTTATTCAAATCCAACTAAAGCATTTCAGCAAATATTAAGCATTCAAATCACTTTGGAAGAAGGATTGGGATGTCTTAGTGAGATGAATAGACAGACATATTAAGGGGATAGCATACTCATCCAAGTGGATTTCAGCAGCTAATTTCCACAGTTTTTAGTTTCTTTAAACAACTGGGCCCTAAGTGAGATCTTCTACTCCCATCATTTGGGAAAACTTGTGTTTGAAAGGACCCAGTTAAATACAACTCTGTCCCAGGGTCTCTGTGGGAAGTCCATTCCTATTTTAGCTAATTGATATTGAACCAGCTTTGGCATTCCCTGGATTTTCTGTAACACACCACATGCCAATTAATCAAGTTACAGAGATTAGCACGGGGGAGGGAATGTATTAATACTGCATTCTTAAAAAAACAGACTTTATTTTCTCCCTGCTGCTTGTCTCATTTCCCCACTAGAGTAATGAGAAGAGATTTGAAACAGTCAATGCTCATGAAAGATGTTGCAAAAATGCACTGGTAGCTGTGACACTACTTTTGCCAAGGAGCTAAACAAAAAGCACTGACCATAGTGGTGCTGTACCAGTTGTATTGCCCAAGTTTCCAGCAGACACATTGTTCTGTCTGAGCTTTCTCGGGACACCTACCTTCACTAGAAATGACCTTCATCTTCAAATTAAAACAGTCCTCACTGGGCACTATACCATAGTCTATCAAGGTTCCTAGTATCCAAGATAGAAAGTTCCAGTTAAATATATTAGAGAGGCTCTTCTACTCCTTGCTTAGTTCTTCAGAGTGCAGAGCCAACCAAGTCCACAGGGAGGCCTTCCAATCCAGAGGACTCCATGCAGCGAGGATCCCTGCATGAACCAAGGCTACCTCCAGGGTGCTGAAAGTGGAGGAGCATCATCAGGCAGCTAGCTGAATCCTCGGGCTTCCCCAAGACATAGCCAACACTTCTGGGTACTTCAGAAATATGGTGGGCTGTTCTGCCTGCTTTGTTAGCCCTGGCATCTCATGACAAGTGTACTTTGCAGCACTTTTCTTGTCTTAGTGGCCCTCTTAGGGATAACAACAGAAAATGTAAGTAGATTAATATTCTGCCAAGCTCTGGCCTGCACAGAGAAAATATCAGAAACTTCAATCCATCAAAGCAAAGAAGTTGCATGGAGCTGAACATAAAGTACACGGGAGATTAAATATCTAGACATGGTGAGGCAAAAGCAACAAGAGAAAACTCTGTCCTCTGTATGAATTGGTTCTCATGACAATCACCATTTAAAGGAGGAGAAATTGCCACCCATTCTACTGTTTGTTTAAAATTATGACCCTTCATCATTCTCTTCCCAGGCCAGGATGCCAGGTAAAACAGAAAGAGATTGCATTCTCTTCCACAAGTGGCTAAACACCTCATTCATGATGCCAGTGGGTGAAATATTACAGGACCAAAGTCCCATCAAATTCTTTCACCTACTTTAATAGAAGACAATGGAAGAGACAGTAATCTGTCAACCACAGGAAGAAAGAAGAAAGACGCATAGGTTAAAAGAATGAAGAGTAGATCAGAAGTAAAAAACAACTAGACATCTGACGGATAGAACTAAACTTAACACAGAAAAGTTGGCTGCTTTCAGGATAAACTGAGGGGATGGGAGGGCAGTTACCACTTGCTAGGCCCCTCCTACCCACTGGGCTAGGCCAGGCCCTTTTACCCCTGGGTAAGAACTGTTTGCATTTAAGAACAGTGAGACCCAAATGGCTAATGAACTATGACAAGGGATAGTTCACAGCAGTGAGTAGCAGAGCCAGGATTTGATTCCCCTCTCACCAGGTAAAAAAATGACATTTATTCCAGAATAACAACCACTGTTATCCCAAACAAGAGTTCAAGCCTTCTAAATAAGACCTAAAAGGGGGGGGGGGACCCTCCAATTTTCTATCTATACTTCTATGTACAAAAAAAAAAAATCTATTTGCTAGCACTGACAGAAGGACATGCAGGTGTTAGTAAAACACAAAGCTTACAGAACATAATTAAGCACACTTAGAACTGACTAGAAACATGCAGCATGGCACTATGTATTCTAGTGCCTGAGAATGGTGCGATGCTTACATCTATGTGCCAATCTCACTGTACCTCAGGATGCCCAGATATTTGGTCAAGTATCATTCTAGGTGAACCTGTTGAGGATGTTCTGAAGACACCATGACCTGGGTGACTAGATTGAATAAACAAGGCCCATTACAGTGGCTTTCCCAGTGGTGGACCTTGTCTAACCCACTGAACACTTGAAGGAAAGCAGAGGCAGGAAGCATTTGTTCTTGGCCTGACACTCTCTGCCTAACCTTTTCCTGCCTGCAGACTTGCACTAACACCACAAACTGTGCTGGTTCTCAGACCCAGCCTAGAATACACACTACTGGCTTTCTGGCTTCTCAGGCTTTCAGACCTCAGTTGGAACCCTGCCTCAGTAATCATATGAGCTGTTTGTTCCTAACCTCTTATATGTCATGTTGGCTCTGATGGTAAGGACAATACCAGACACCTCCTATGCCCTGAACCATACTTGGTAAGCTGGAATCACCACAAATCTTAAGAATGAAGCTATCAGTAGATCTTCATCAATACTTTGAATTGCTTGTATATTTCAAATACTGTTAGAGCTTTTTATAAATAAATCATTTTTAGTTTAGCTGCACCATGATGGGTGAATTTACCATGGATTACTTGACAAAGCTAATGATCACTACCTAACAATTAAATGTTACAACTACACCTAAGATACCATACTTGAAATAAGAATTATTCCTACCACAACTGCCAAAGCAGACAAAGGTATATACCACACAGGCCCATCATAAAATTCCACATAAAATGGCATGGCATGGCTATCATGGAGTTTCCTTGATACTGAAAGGAGAAGGAATCATAGCAACCAAACTCAAGGGTCAATTACCTTACTTAGGATCCTACAGCCTAAAAATATTGAGAACTGAGAACCACCAACAATATGGGGAAGGCAATGTTCACTATTCCACTTGGAATCATTATTATGAAAATTATTCTATTTCACTAACATAATATCCTATTGGTTTGATATAAGCCTAATGCACAAAGCTTCAATAATGTAAACAACAAATTACCCAAACTCCAAAACATAAGAGGACTCCAATGGTTAACTTTTACTGGTAGCACAATCCATGTTAACCCAACTCTGTATCTGAATGTGATCTCACAGCAGGTCTGTCTTACCAACTTTCTAAACATAGGACAATTTTGATTTCTTCAATCTGAAGTGGCCACTATTTAAAAATGTTCCCTATCCTAGGGAAGGGACCTTCAGACTTAAAGAGACATCATTCTTTGACTTTCCCAAATACATTCAGTTCACTCCTTGTTTCTCCACCACCCCTGGGTCTTAACCCCTGACTTTCCTTCTGATCCTCACTTCATCACCAAGCTGGCAGCTGTTCATTCTTGAGTCAGGCAGCCTCCTCTGCCACTCCAGAAGAAGGAAGAGAAGGAACTGCTTTTCTAGCTACAGACTGCCCCTAGAGAGACTACAACCATTTCCTTGATACTAAATGCAAATTATATTAAAGTGTCTGTGAAATGCCTTACACTTTACACAGAACTCTGGGTGCATATGAGGCAAGGAGGGTAATCAACATCTTTCATTCAATTCTGAAATGGTGAGAAATAGGATAAGAAATCATTGAGATGATGAAAAGCTATCAGTCATTACAAAATTATATAAATTCTATAACTAAAAAGTAATTTGTGAGATGATGTAATTAATTTAAGAAATGTCATCTCAAATTCAATTGAGTTAACAAAAGTTTGCAATTTACAGGGACCTAGCCCCAGATGAGCCAGGAGGGTGACATTAGAAAGTAGGTTCACTGAAAGCACCTTCTTTTTTTTTTCCAAACCGGGGACTGAACTCAGGCCCTTATGCTTGCCAAGGGAGCACTTATTCTACTTAGCCATCTCCTAGCCCTTGAAAGCACCTTCTTACCAGCACATAATCAGTCAAATAGCAGAGAGTGCAGTATTTGTTATCTGTGAGGAGACTCAGGGATCTAAACAGTTCCATAAGCTGGGAGGGTCACAGCTTGCTGGCTGGCCCTGAAGCTATCTGGTGGAGCCCTCATCTACCACTTGCAGGCACCTGCTAAGCTGACTGTGAAGTTATGCTACTCCGTTCATAGCAGCAGCATTCACGAGTGGGCACCAGGCAATTAAAGGTCACTATAAGGTGTGAAGTCTACAGCTAGAGAGCACAACATCACAATGAAAATATTTTTGTTATTTCACACATCAATTAGGCTAGTAGAAAAGACACTGTTACTGTAATTATAGAAGCCTTCAACAGCAAATATATTGTAAATGTACTATAAATGGCAATAATTTTCTGGAGCTCTTGAAGGAATGAGATGGAAAGAACATTCATTTGCTGCATGAATGGACACTATTCCTGCTTCAAGGGGATAGGCTTTTACCCATAGGCAAAGCACCCTGTTTCTCCTTCGCATCCCATGTATTAGAACTGGAAACAGCCCATCTCCTTAAAGGCTTCTGGGCTTTCAGAAAAGGGAGCAATCCAATTCCAGTGCTCAGTGTTTCTCAGCCACAAATGAATCCTTCATTGCCTACTCTGTGAAAACTGAGTTGGCCCCTGGAGATACTTTCCTTTGCCAGCTGACACAATGTTAAAGTGTCAGTAGAGGTCGCCAGATAGACACTACAATGGGAGGAAGAATCCCCTGAGCTCCTACCAGCTTTGCAGTGCAGGCAGGCAGTAGCTCTCAGCCACACAGACCTTTCCACAGTGGCCAGCTGCTTCTCCAGTACCCTTGGTCATAATCAGGGGGCAGGGCTTCCTGCAACCCGCCTGTTCAAAAGCAGCCTTTATGGTTCGGTGGAAGGCATCTCTCAGCAAATGCCAGGGTGTGGTACCCAGCACTTCCCACAGCATGACAGCACTACAGCTCCAAGCATCAGGGAGCCAGATCTGGGGTAACAAGGAAGAGATTCTCCTTTGAGTATGCATTGTAAGTCCAGAGGCACCAACAGGTTCTTTCAACTGCTAGTCCTGTATTCTAGTTCTCTACTTTGTATGAGACAATTGCCCATTACCTGAGTACTCTGTTATAGTTAATACTGTTAACATTTCACTTCCCCTAGAAGTCTGCTGCATGAGAAATGGCAGAGGACATTTAACCACAAAAGCAAAGAAGTGAGGCATCACGCAGCCAAGTGTGTGAGCTGCCATCTTTTCCAGAGTATAAGCAGGTGAAACCACAGTGAGGGAGACAGCCTAGGTGCACATGTACCAACTGCTGTTCTGTGCAGCATTTGGGTAGATAGAGAAAACACTAGACAGCATGGCGCCCTCAAGGAGTTAACCTGAGATTACCAGAGACATAAAAATTCATGTTTCAAAGCAGTAAGCTGCTGAAATCAACAGGGCAGGGGTAATAATATGATAGGGCAGTGATGAGTCTCAAACTGAGAGCCTGGTACTTCTGTCTTACATAGCAAGAACTGCTATGAGTTGTGTGTAGGTGTCCTCCCCAAGCCTCGTGCAGTCATGGGAGGGCTTCTAGAGCTTGTGATTAATTCATGATTCAGTGCTGGGACAATGGGTGCAAGTGCTGCTGGGGTTACAGGGATGAATGCTACACCCAGCCTGAAGCAGATAGCCTGGACGCAATATAAGGAAGGGAGAGAGGCTCGCTCACAGCCACTGCTGCTGCTCCTGCCTTTCTGCTCTTGTTGTTTTGCTGTTTTCTGCTGCCATGAGCTGCTGCCTTCTGCCATGTGCCACTCTGCCTTGGAGCAGCCGATTATGGCCTGAAACTTTCACAAAAAATGAGCTAAATAAACCTTTTCTTCCTTAACTTTGGGCATCAGGAATTTTGTCCCAGCAACAAAAGAAAGTAAGCGAGACACTAATTATCTGCAAAAACCCAATACCATAGCACAAAAAAATGTTTTTTCTCTTCTAATGGTCCTCTAAACCTGCTTTTGTCCTCCAGTGATGGAGTATTCCTCAATTCCAGTGGACCATGGGCTCCTGGCTGTGAACAGTTGCCTTTTACTTCACTGTCAAGAGATGTAACTATAAGTAAACATTTGGACAGAGGGAAAAAAAAGTGAAAGAAAAGCTGTTTCAATTTAAGTGTGTCTCTGACAGAGGGAGTCCTGCCGAAAAGATTTTTAAAGAAGAGATTAAGGAAACATGGGGACTATAATCTATCACGACCAAATTAAAATGCCCTCAAGAAAGCCCCTCCACATGAGGCTATTAAGGAAAGCCACTGATCACATGGTGAAGAATAAAACACTGTCTTTCAGTGAAAGACAGAAAAGTGATTTGAGGCCAAAAGCAGCAATAAAGAGGCTAGGTTTGGCTCACCACAAGAGTAGCTCTGAAAGAGCAGCCCAAGAAAACGGGGAGCTCTAATGAACCCTCAAGAAAGCAGGAGAGAATATCAAAGGGAGTGAAAGAGTTTTCTAACGATAAATGAGAGTAGTCTCTGGGGAAGAAACCACAAAGGACACCAAAGGGCCTGTTCAAAATACAGGGTGCCCACCCTACTCCCATTCCTCTGAGAATCATTACAGGAAAGGAGCTTAACTGGTGAAGGGGAGGGGGACTGCCCACAACCCCTCCATGAGGAAATGGTGAAAGACCAGGATTACCTCACCAGGAGGGTGGGCAGTGGTGGGAGGGCCAGGGTTGGAGAACTTTCCAATGAAGACACTACAGTGAAGTACCAGTGCAGCTGGCGCTTTGCTCAACACCAGATCAGAGCCCTGCTTCTCTGCGTAGCATCACTCACCCCCTCATAAAAACATACGTGTGACTATTTTAAAATTATATTTATCATGTATTATTTATACTTTATAACTACCTTCCAATGTATAGACTGCTAAAACTTTACAAACATTCTAGGGATGAAGATAAACAAATTCTTATGAAGGAATAAACAATGCTTTGCTTTGTAAGGACAAGTAACATGTTTAAAACGATTGTCTCTATCCCTTCATGAAAGAAAATATATTCGAGCACCCAAGAAGCAAGAAAATCTTCGTAGAATAATAGAGTCCTTTAAAAGGAGTTAGACAGGCACATGCCTGCAGTCCCAGCACACCAGAGGCTAACACCATGAGAGGGTGAGGCCAGTTTTGCCTACATAGTGAACTCAAGGCCAGCTTCAACACACAACAAGCCCTTGTCTCAAAAACTAAATGAGTAAATAAATAAATGCAATTAATACAACTTTATAAAAGTGATACACCACTGTGCTTCAGTTTTCAGTTTTCCTATAAAATCAATAAAAAACATGATCATGGACCAGGTTAGGTAAAACACTCAAGTTTGAGAATAAATAACCAGGAGGATGAGAAGTAAAATAGATATAAACATATCTTCTTTTTCTTTCTTTTTTTTTTTCTTTTGTGGTACTGAGCCCCTTTGTCCTATTCCAGGGCATTTACACTGAGTTGCATCCCCAGCTCCTCTTTCAGTTTTTGTTGTATGGCAGGGTCTAAATTGCTAGTGTACAGACTGAGCTCAAGCTTCCAGTGTCCTGTGGACAAACTTACAAAACAAGTATAACATATGCCAGAGAGAAGAATCAACTCGAGACTGCTTTTCTCATATACAATTCCACACTGCATCTGCAGGGACTACAGGTGCATGCCCGGATCAGACTGAACAAGACACCTCCAGGCACAAGAGGAAAACAGAGATTCTTTCAGCTCTGGCCCAGGTGTGCACTTTTTAATTAATATTTTAATCAGATTAAATAGACACAGGGTTTATACGGGCTCCCTCTGGTGGGTCTGCCCAGTATACGAAATAAGTATGAAATCTGTTATTCTTTGCAAAATAAATGTCTCAATAAATGTTTTATGAAAATTTAGTTTTGAAGCTTCAAGTCAGTTCTCAAATGTTTTATATTCAAAATCCTTCTATACTCCTAAAAGTCATAGTATTTTGTAGAACTTACAAAGAACATGATGCTTTACTTCACATCCGCTCCCAATGCACAGGTCAGCATTACCCTGATTAGCACCCCCATGTGTTCATCTAACTGAAAAATTGTGTATGCATCTAAATAGAGAGCACAAGCAAGCATACAAGAGCAAGCACTGCTGGGCAAATGCCTTGGCATATTTTGAATGTATAAGTATGTCATGTTTAAAGAATAAAAGCACATACGTGTGTGCTCCTTATCTATATCCAGTTTCAAAATAGGGAAAAGTAACAAAACCTTGGAAATCCCGCATCCTCCTCCATCCTGCCCGCGCCAGCCAGGTCCCACCACCAAGAGACTCCACCATCCTCCTGATCCCACCCGCGCCTGCCCAGCCCTAGACACCTCCCGAGACAGCGAGACCCACCGCCTGAGACAGCGGCTGACTCAAGAGGCCTCATGGATCCCGCCCCAAGCTCTCCCAGCGAGTGGGAATTTGCACAACTAACCAGGCTTCCCAGATCAGTGAGAGTGTGGTGAGTCTGAGGGAGAGCCATTGGCTTCTTCCCACTCGCACTACCCAGATCCCTGCCCCTAACCCCTCCAAGCCAGTGACTGGCCTGAAACCTCAGGACCCACTCACCAACAACTCCCCGGATCCCCTACCCTAAAGCCCTCTGAATGAGTGGAAATTTCCCCGATTCTCTGGGCATCAAAGTTCAGTGAGTGTAGAACTCCAGGCCCGCGGTGCTGAGAGACATTTCCCAGGGATTCCCTGCCCCCCCCACCCCCAGTGGCCCGGTGAGAGCTCCAGGCACACTGCGCCAGAGAAACATTTCCAGGTGATTACCGGTCCCACACCACAGCCCCAGACCCAGTGCAGGTCGGCCTGGAGTGTGAACTCCAAGCCTGCCACGCCGGAGGGACATTTCTCAGCAATCCTCGGTTACTCGCAACAGACCAAAACCCAGAACAGCCTGGCCTGTGAGTGAGGGCTCCAGGCCCATTGCACCAGAGAGAACTTTCCCAGCCTTCTCGGGTTACGACCTGTAGACCCGGACCCAGCACAGGGTGGCCGACCCAGTATAGCCTACTCAGTGAATAAGATCATCCACTATCCTTTTGTGAGCCCAGAAGACCCACCAAACCCCAGGCCAGCCCACCTGGGGAACGACCTGCCTGAGACAGGAGGGCTGACCCCGGGAACCAACAGAGGGGAACCAAATGAGCTGCAGCAAAAAACGAACTAAACACAAAAGCTAGATCCACAATAGGCATACCTTGAAAATCTCAAACTTAATAGACTGGCACCCGAATCTCATGACAAGCTAAGGTTATAGCTGCACCAAAGCTCTACACCAAAGGTCAAAGGTCAGTGCTATACAAAATGACAAAGAGAAGGGGAAAAATGCAATCCCAGACCTCGAGTCCATCAGGAAGGGCAGAGGACACTAGCTCAGCTGCAATGAATGAACTAATATATACAGCAGCAAAGGAACAACAGCAGAAAGCTATAGAGGAAATAAAACGAGAAGTAATTCCCCAAATTAAAAAAGAAATATTTGAATACATAGAATCTGAAATAAAGAATGAATTCCAGAAACATTGGGTGGAAACACTATGCTCACCCAGAACAAGCGCAGAGAGCACTATTCCAGCTGATATATATGAATTAACAGCATCTGAAGCAAAGAAACAACAGCACAAAGATCATAAGGAACTCAAAGCAGAAATAAGTTCTGAAATCAAAAATGAACTTTTTGAAGTCATAGGATATGAAATACAGAAACAAGTCCAGAAATATACAGAGGATACCCAACTTGGAAGAAACACAGCAGAAAAAGAATTAATAACTACCTCTAAAGAAGACATGGATAAAAAAAACTGAGGAGATCAGAAATATGATGGTTTCCTTGAATGAGCAAGACAGAAAAGAAATAGAACACATGAAACACAGTCAAAGAGATACAGAAGAACTAAAAATAGCAATCACATGTCTACAAAACTGTCTGAGTGAAAGCAAAGACAGAGTTTCAGATCTTGAAGATGCTGGAGCAGCTAGTGAAAAGGTGAGAAAGGATCTCTTAAAAACAACGAGAATGCAGAAAAAAATAATCCATCACCTGTAAGATGACGCCAGGATGAACAATGTGAGAATAATTGGTATCAACGAGAATGAAGGAGTCAATACAAATGACATAAAAAGAATTTGGGGAGAAATAATTGCACAAAACCTCCCAAATATGAGGAAACAATCCAACATTCAGGTCACCAAAGCATACAGAACACCAAATAACCTCAACCCAAGTAGAAACACACTGAGACATATAATAGTTAAGATCCAAGAAATCCAACACAAAAATAATATACTGAAAGCTGCTAGAGAGACAAAGGAGCTCACACTCAAAGGAAAACCCATCAGAATTACAGCCGACTTCTCTACTCAAACAATGAAGGCAAGGAGAGCATGGAACAGAGTTCTTCAAGTCCTACACGAAGAAAAATTCCAGCCCAAACTATTATACCCTGCAAAACTCTCTTTCAAGTTTGATGGAGAAGTGAAATACTTCCACGACAAAGAGCAACTAAAGAATTTCATGATGATAAAGCCATCCCTTCACAAGCTGATGAAAGATGTTCAAGAGAGAGACCACAATGACCAGAACTCCATGAATGAGAATGGAAGGAACCCACTAAACAGGACAGTCAATTAAACACAGGTTACAAAGGAGTAAACAATACCAGATAAATATCATGACAAACGTAAGTCCACACATTTCAATTATAACCATCAATATAAATGGACTCAATCCCCCAATTAAGAGAAATAGACTGGCACAGTGGATTAGGAAACAAAATCCAACAGTATGCTCTATACAAGCAACACACTTAGCTCAAAAGGACATTCATAGGCTCAAAGTCAAAGGATGGAAAACAATAATATATGCCCCAGCACCGCAGAAAAAAGCAGGAGTAGCAATTCTGTTCTCAGACAGTCTCAACTTCAAAACAAAAATGATCAAACGACACAAAGAAGGCCACTATATATTGGTCAGGGGAAAAATTCAAAGGCAAGAAGTAACACTCATAAATATCTATGCACCAAACACAGGAGCACCCAACTATGTAAGACAAATCTTAAGGGACATGAAAAACTTAATGTCTAAGAACACAATCTTAACAGGAGATCTTAACACACCCTTATCTCAAAAAGATAGGTCAACCAGACAAAAAATTAGCAAGGAAGCAGCAGAACTGAACCAGAGCTTGGAACAAATGGACCTGGTGGACATATACAGAGTGTTCCACCAAACCAAAGCTGAATACACATTTTATTCAGCTGCACATGGGTCATTTTCCAAAATAGACCACATACAAGTCCAGAGGTCATGCCTAAGTATATTCAAGAAAATAGAAATTATCCCATGCATACTATCTGATCACAATGCAATGAAATTGGAAATAAATGACAAAAGAAACCAGAAAAACCCACTAAATTCATGGAAACTAAACAACACCCTACTCAGCAATCAATGGGTTGCAGAAGAAATTCAACAATATCTACAATTCAATGAAAATTCAAGTACACCTTACCGGAATTTATGGGATGCGAAGAAAGCAGTTCTTAGAGGGAAAATAATAGCTATGAACTCACACATTAGGAAAACAGAAAGGGAACAAATTAGCACCTTAATGTTGCACCTCCAACAACTAGAAAAAGATGAGCAAACAAAACCCAGAGCATAAAGATGGGAAGAAATCATAAAGATTGGAGCAGAAATTAACTCAATTGAGATGAAAAAAACAGTTCAAAGAATCCACAAATCAAAAAGTTGGTTCTTTGAAAACCTAAATAAACTTGATAACCCTCTTGCCAACCTCATCAAAATGAGGCAAAAGAAAATTCAAGTACAAGTGATAAGGAATGAAAAAGGTGAAATCACCACAGACCCAGTGGAAATTCAGAAGAATATCAATAGTTACTTTGAGAATCTTTATGCTCACACAATAGAAGACACAGAAGAAATGGATAGATTCCTTGAAAGGTACAAATTACCAAAACTGAATCAAGAAGAAATAACAACTCTCAATAAGCCGATAACAACCAATGAAATACGAAACATAATAAAAAGCCTACCGACAAAGAAAAGTCCAGGACCTGATGGATTCACACCTGAATTTTACAAGAAATTTATAGAAGATATAATCCCCACACTCCACATACTCTTCCATTAAGTTGAAAAGGAAAAAGTCCTCCCAAAATTTCTGGAGGCAAGTATAATACTCATTCCAAAACCAGGGAAAGACACAACCAAAAAGGAGAACTACAGGCCAATCTTCCTCATGAACATAGATGCAAAAATACTCAACAAAATCCTGGCAAATAGAATACAGCAAATCATCAAGAAGATCATACACCATGACCAGGTAGGATTCATCCCAGTGATGCAAGGATGGTTCAATATTTGAAAATCTATAAATGTAAAACACTATATTAATAGACTGAAATCTAAAAATCATATGATCATCTCAATTGTTGCAGAGAAAGCCTTTGACAAAGTCCAACACTCATTCATATTCAAGGTCCTACAGAAAATTGGAATAGATGTACTCTATCTTAACTTGATAAAAGCCATCTATGACAACCCAAAAGCTCATATACTCCTAAATGGGGAAAAACTGAAATCTTTTACTCTTAAATCAGGTACAAGACAAGGATGTCCTCTGTCACCCCTCCTATTCAATATAGTCTTGGAATCCTTAGCAACAGCCATTAGAAAAGCGGGAGAAATAAAGGGAATAAGAATAGGTAAAGAAGAAGTTAAATTATCACTATTTGCAGATGACATGATACTTTACTTGGAAGACCCCAAAAATTCCACCAAGAAACTACTAGAACTGATAGGGAAATTCAGTAGCATAGCAGGATACAAAATCAATACTCAAAAGTCAATAGCATTCCTCTACACAGATAACAAGCACACTGAAAGGGA
>PVKA01036225.1:0-21975 GCA_004027165.1 Ctenomys sociabilis
CAGCTACACTCTCTTAATTTACTGATGAGACATCTGCTATAATAATGTCTGTAAATATAATATCATGTATGCACCTTGTACGATACCAAAACATTATGAAAACAGTTTGCAATGTATTAATTTATCAAATCCGTCCTGTTAAGGTGTCTTAAAACTGTCTCATTGATATTTGTACTTCAATAAAAGAAAAAATAAATAAATAAATGAAAATCACTGGAAAAAAATAAAGCTTATTAAATCATGCCTCCAAATTTAAAGATCCAATACAAAAACAGGCATCTGAAATGGACAGACTGTTCTCAGGTGAAGAAGTACAAACATCAAGGGCTGGAGAGATGGCTCAGTGGAATAAGCCCTTCCTTGGCAAGAAGTACAAACATCAAATAAATATATGAGAAATGTTCAACATCACTGGTCATTTGAGAAATGAAAATTAAAACAACACTGAGATTTCACTTCACCCAAAAAGAATGGCCATCATCAAGAAATCAACAGATAACAAATGCTGGAGAGGCTGTGGGGTAAAGGAACCCTTGTCTACTGTTGGTGGGCCTGTAGACTAGTACAGCCACTGTGGAAATCAGTGCGCAGATTCCTCAAAAAACTAAGATTAGAGGCCCCATTCAGCCCAGGTATATCCCTGGGCTTTTTCATGAGAAAAAGTTGAACATGAGTCTGTTGAAAATAGAGGCAGATACAGTCAGTCCCTTGTAGTGTTGTAGTCCACTCTCATAGTTTTATAGCAGTGCAATTTATCACAGCTAAATCTTAGAAACTACCCAAATGCCCATCAACTTAGAATGGATAAAAAAACAGGTGGTATTTTTACACAATAGAGTATTATACAAACTCGAGGTTTATATAGGTAAATGGATGTAACTAGAGACCATACTCATAAGTGAAATAAATCAGACCTGCATGTGCAAATATTACATTGTCTACTTACTGTAAGAACCTGAAAGAGTATATGAAATCTGACAGGTACAATAGGTACTGTGAAAGGGAAAGAAACTGCTCAGAGGGAAGGAGCAGCTGAATGAGGAAGAGGACAGAAACAAGGAAAGGAGCAGCTCCCTTTATGTACACATACAGGTGTCTTGGGTAATTGTATTGCTGGTAAGACTTAAATTTTTTTTCTCCTTTTAAGATTTTTTTAACTTTTTGGACCAAATCTGCATCTGGTAATCTGAACAACTAATTTGAAGACAACAGGCAATATACCAGCCACTGTTGAATTCCCATTATTTTGTTTAGTAAAGTTCTGTACTGTTTCTAGTGGGATTTCCTTGAGACATTTTTAGCTGCGTACATGCACATTGAGACCACGCTCTAAGTGAAGTAAATCAGACACACACATGTAAATACTGCACTGTTTCTCTGGTTTGAGAAACTGAAACTAGAAATAAAAATCCAGAGGGATGAATGGGTACAGGGAAGTTGTAAAACAAAAATGTTCCAATGAGAAGCAGAACAAAGGAGGAAGAGGGAAGGAAAAGAAAAGAACAGGGATACAAAAATAAGAAAGAACGGGAAGAAAACAATGCAAAGTTCTGTAAAGGGAGAGCAGAAGAAGGGTTGAAGGGGGAGGAGGGAATGGGAAAATAATTAAGATATATTATGTACAAGTATAATTCCCTGCGGTGAAAATGCACTTTATGTGTGCCAGAGGTTTACTGATAAAATTAATTTTAAAGAAAGGAAAAAAAATAAGTTAATTTTTAAATCCACTGTTGAGCGTTGTGTGGCGCTTGGGAGGAGCAAGGTCCCCGGGGAAAGTCCAGGCTTCTGTGTCCCCTCCATGAGGCAGCCCAGAACACAGAGGGCCTGCGGAGATGGGCTGGACCCCGTGAATTCGCTCTGGAGGGGCACGTGAAGCTGGAGTCTCCCAAAGCTGAGGGGATCCACGCTTTCCACCTCAGCACCAAGCACGTGAAACCCCTCGGTGCGGCCCCCACCGCTCTGTAAAACACCCACTGCCAAAGCCGGTTTGGGGCTGTTTGCACAAGTCCAGGAGCTCTGCATCCAGACTTCCTGGTTAGAATCTCATCTCCCCTGCTTACCATCCTGACAAGCTATTTAGTCTTTCTACCTCAGTTTCCCCATCTGTAAACGGATCACAGTGTTACCTCCCTCACAAAGTTGCTATTTGTTAAGTGAGTTAGTCCATATAAACTGGTTAGGAAAGTAATGAACTAGGTGCACCCTCCGGCACTTGCAATTGATATTATGATTGTATTGCTTTAAGAAACGTTTAGCGGATGTACTTTCATTCATTCAATTGTTATTCATTCAACTACTGACATCAGCACTCAGAGATAAATTCAGTATCTTGCTGCTTTCGAGTAGCTTAGATCAACAGAGATTAAGACACACACAACCTTGCTTGATGAATCCAAATCTGAAAAACAACTTGAGTTAACGAATAGCAGCAACATCACCACGGGCATGTGTCCATCTTGCTTTGTGTCAAGTATCTAATTCTCCTTGCTACACACCTATCTATACGTGATATTTCTTACATATTTTCCTTCACATATGTTTTATATATCGGTATATACACATACACTAATCTTGATTTCTTTTAAAAAGTGAAAGTATTTAAAGAATGAAAAAGCTGACATTAGAGAATTAGAAATTGCATAAAAGCAACTAAGATCCAGCCCTGTACACTAAGCCATAACATTACGACTCCTGCTTTGTAAAGTGATCTAGAGCACATGAAGTCTTTTTACACCTCAGTGTCCATTTCAATAAAATGGAAATATAGTAACACCCTATAGAGCTGGGATGAGGCTCACAAAAGTAATAATCGTATAGCACTTGGAATAGCTAATTGCCTCAAATATTGACCATTCTGGTGCAAAAATTTTCCATCCATGTTTTTGTGATTATTGTGCGCTTATTCACTTTTAAGACAAACTTAGTGCTCAAGCACCTTTACTAAGATGCTGAATATGTGTCATTAGCAAATGGAAAAGTTATGCAAGCACTGTCTGCGCAAGTATTTCTCCCTAAATAACAAGGACTTCTACGAAGTGTCCACTACAGGACATCGTCTGTTGCTCTGCTATGG
Source organism: Ctenomys sociabilis (assembly GCA_004027165.1). Taxonomy (NCBI): domain Eukaryota; kingdom Metazoa; phylum Chordata; class Mammalia; order Rodentia; family Ctenomyidae; genus Ctenomys; species Ctenomys sociabilis. The sequence continues at coordinate 3,074 of PVKA01036225.1, forward strand.
TTAGAACTAAGCACCAGAGGGCGCCAAGGACACGCTACTAACAAAGGCACCACGTAAAGTGGACCACACTGGAGAAGAGACAGAGGTCGGTGTCTTCACAGTTACTCAGGGATCTACCCCAACTTGGATTAAAAAAAAAAAACGAGAAGTGGTTTTCTGTCGGAGGGAAGGTAGAGCCCCTTTACTTACAGGTGGTAGGCTGTGTGCACGAACCCCTAAGGGTGAGCCTTGTACTCTGCTCATAAGGGGAGGGGACCCCTGTCCCCAGGGCACACTGAGACTGCACTAAGACTCCAGCGGACACAGTGTTTAACAACGTGTGCCTGTCACCTCAATGGGCATCTTACTCCTTATAAAAATTGCATATTCTGTGCATACATAAAAACCACAAATCTGTCTTCATTGTAACACCTAAGCTCTTTATTCATAGCCTACCTTGTAAAAAATTATCCTGGCTAACTTCCAAGTCTCTATTTTTATAAGTTAATTTAACTCAGAAAATAGATGCATGTTTTATATTTAAATTTTATTTATTTGAACAGAGACCAAAATGTTTGTCTTGTTTTTAGCAGCTCTATAATAATTTAGATCCGTTGTATTATCTTGTGTTATCTACACAGTACCATTTGCCAATTTTAAAAAACTAAGTAGTATTCAGTGACATGCTGAATTCCTTGTCTGGTTAAAAAAAAAACAAAAAACTTGAGGGCAATGCTTATGCACCTCCACAGCACTGATAGGCAGAGGTTGTTACATAAAATTTGTTCTGGTTCATGCTACAAAAAAACTGAAGAACTTGAAAAGGGTTTGCAAGGCCTTTCCTGCCTGGTGCTGCTTCCTCCTTGCCTTCATCTTCTGCCTCCTTCTTGCTTGTTTGTTCTACCCAGATCTCATGGAGCAGGCAGGGCCTCACAGGGCCTCGGAGCATGTGCTCTGGCCAGAGCTCCTTTGTGGCTCTGTCTGCAGCTGTCACTGCCCTTCCTTGTATGTCACTGACCTCCTTCTGAGTCCCCCGCCACCACCCACATACATGAAACATCTCCAGTATCCCTGACCCCCAGGCTTACTAGTCTCCCCACACCCAGAGCACTCCTGTAATATGGGATCTTTTTTCTTTGGCAATACTGAGGGTTGAGCCCAAGAATGCTCTACCATGGAGCTGTACTCCAAGCTCCTTTTTATTTCAATGCAGTGTCTTGCTAAGTTCACATTGGGTTTGAATTTGCAGTTCTCTTGCCTCAGCCTCCGAGAACACTGAAGTTGAAGGTGTCTCTCACCATGCCTGGCTTGTAATCTTTTCAGGTATAGAACCCTGCAATGGTTGGACTTATGATGGCCTGAGTTATAATTTTTCAACTTTAGGATGGTGTGAAAACAATACACAGGCAGAAGAAACCTTGAGGGTATGAATTTCCATCTTTTTCTGGGCCTATGTACTGGTTGGAGCAGGGCGGCAGCAGCGAGCTGCAGCTTCCAGTCTGCCACATACTAATGAGCTGCAACACCCAACACTGTAAGCCAAGCCCAGATCCCCAGTGCATTAGATGTATTATGTGCATGCTTGGCTTGCACTATTCCCTGCTTAGGATGGGTCTGTAGGGGATGGCAGCCCTTGGCTAATCTCATCCTAAGCTGAAGCTCTAATTTAGCATCCACTTCACCTTAGAAATAGGAGAGACTAGGGCCAGGGAGATGGCTCAGTAGAATAAGTGCTTCCCTGGCAAATACAAGTGCCTGAGTTGAATCCCTGGTTTCACAAAAAACAAAAATAAAAAAATAGGAGAGACTGAGGCAGAATCAACTCAGTTTGATGCCTGCCCAAAACGTTTCAGTGATAGGTGGACACCCGGGCTGGGTCACGGCTTTCTGATCCTGCCTGAATCACCCAACCCTTCACTCCATTCCCTGCTGTGTTAAAACTTCACAAGCGGGGAGCCGGGGAGATGGCTCAGTGGAATAAGTACTTCCCTGGCAAGTGCAAGGGCCTAAGTTCAATCCCCGGTTCTGCCAATAAATAAATAAATAAATAAATAAATAAATAAATAAATGAATGAATGAATAAATAAAAAACTTCACAAGCATGAAAGAGATGGGAGAAAGCAGGACTAATCAAAGGAAGTAGAGTTGAACCGTATGTCTATATGGAGCCATGAGTTTCAGTGCCTGGGCCATAACCTTGTTCAAGTGACAGCCGGAGAAATCTCACACCCGTGGGCCCAGCAGTCCATTGAGGTCTGTGGCAACAATATAAGGGGAACAAAGAACTGGGCTGAGTGTGTTCCTAATTTGACAAGGGCATGAGAGCATGTATCAGATGCTGGCAAATAATTGATGAAGACTCTCTTATTCCTGCAATGTAGTCTGCCATAGAAATAATAATCCCACTGCTTTAGGTCAGCAGAGCATTCACCTGCACATTGCAAGTCAGGGCTCATCTCTACGGACTGTCTCCCTCTCCTGGATATCAACTGCACACAGCAAAGACTTTTGTCTGCCTTGTTCTACTGATACATTCTGTCCTGGCACATACTAAGTGCTCAATAAGCATTTCTTAAAGCTAATGGGGATTTCCAAAGGTGCCCCATTGTGATCATTTATGAGGACTGCGTCTACCATCCCACTTGCAATCTGAGCTACTGTGGAGATGATGTTGACCACTAAGTACAGCTACAGAGTTTTAAAACACAGCACTTTGAAGCCCTAAAGCTTCAGCCTCAAAACCATTTACCTTCTGTTGTGAGCCAAGATGAGCTCTAGCAAAATCCCTCAGCTGTGTCCCCAGGGGCCCTCATCCCTCAAATGTCCAAATGATGCTTCAGGTCTTCTGTCAGAACAACAAGGCAGGAAGCAACCAGGGCTTCAAAGTAGGGCCAAGTCACCTGATCGCAGCCAAAGAGCGAAGGAGCTGAGTTGTAGACACAGACTTTGCCCCCGGCGGCTGCCTGTGCAGCTTTGGCCTCTGTGATGGCCAAGCCCAATGCTCAGGGCGGCAGGGGTGGGTACAAGTACAAGAGGATCTCTTGTCCAGTGCAACTCAGCCCATTGTGTGGGACAGCTGTAGGGCAGCCAGCTCTTGTGTCTGTGTTTCCTTCCTATAGAAAAACTTTCTTTTCTTATTTTAGCCTTAAACTGTCCCACGTATAACTTCCTTCCACACATATACCAACAACCCATGCTAGCCAGGGGCACTAAGCCCTTTCTCAGGAACCCCTGAGTAATGCCCAAGGCCTCTCCCCAGATGCCTGCCACCTGTGGGGAGGACAGCAGAAGAGGTCTGAAATTCATTCACATTTCCTCTCTGTTCTTTATGCAATGATAAAATCAAAAGAAATCTGCCTCCTTCCTCGTGTCCAAAATCAAGCAAGAAATGGCAATTTTCTGCCACTGTGGTGGTAATTTCTTCCTTGAGGAGAGTAATAAAAAGAATCCGCTGATACCAAAGGCATGAACTATAAAAGAAAACCCAACGCATTAGACTTCATTAAAATTTAAATTTTGTCTTTTCAAAAAAAAAAAAAAAACGCTATTAGGAAAATGAAAAGACAACAGGAAGAAAATATATGCAAGTTATATTGCTAGGAGTATTGCACTGAAATTCCTTGTATTCAAGACATAGGGAAAAAAGTCTTATAGCTCAATGAGTTAAGACAAATAACTCAATTTTAAAATAAATGAGCAGAGTGGGCCAGATAGCTCAGTGGATTAAAGCACCTGCGTTGGCAGACATGAAGACCAGGGTTTGAGCCCTGGAGTGCCCTGCCAGCCCAAGACTGGGCGTGGTGGTGCACACTGTAATCCCAGCACTTGAAAGGGTGAAAATAGAAGGATCTCCATGAGTCCAACCTGTGTAGTGAGACCCTGTAAATCCTGTACTAAATACATTATAAATAAATAAATAAATAAATAAATAAGCACAAGATATAAATACACATTTTACTAATGTGGATAGGAAACACGTGAAAAGATGTTCAATACTACTGTGATCACTAAGAAAATTCAACTCAAATACACAATGAAAACACATCACTCCCCCTAGCAGAATGGCTATAATCAAAGAGACAGATAAAATAATAAGTGTCATGAGGATATGCAAAATTCCCCATAGATCGATTGCTAAAGGACATGGAAAATGGTACAGCTCCTTAACAGAAAGCAGTTTGGCCTGTGCCTAAATTAAACACATTCACTTAACACACGGCCCAGCAATTACATTTCCAGGTATTCCAAGAATAAAAATCTTGCTGCGAGTAGTGATGCATGCTTGTAATCCCAGCACTTGAGAGACTGATGTAGAAGGATTGCAAGTTTATCCCTAACCCAGGCAACTTAGTAACTTCGTAAGACCCTGCCTTTTTTTCAATCATTCATACATTCGTTCGATCATTCATTCATTTGATACACAGCTCAGACTCCAGTGATCCTCCTGTCTCAGCCTCCCCAGTGCTGGCATTACAGGTGTTGGACACCATGCCCAGTTTTGGTGGCCAGCACGGTACACCCAGGGTTCCAGGGCTGGCACAGCAGCAGACCAGGGATGGAACCTGAGTCCTTGAGCTTTCCTAGGCAAGCGCTTAGACCACCGACTGTCTCCCCAGCCTCACAAAACCCTGTCCTAAAAGGGGGTAAGAAAGGTGGGGGACATAGCTCAGTGGGAAGACACTGCGTCACATCCTCAGTGCTGAAAATAAGAAAACGAAAAGTCTGTATCTACTTGAAGACTCTTACATTCATAATGACCCCAAACAACCTATGTGTCCATCCCCTGGTAAAAGAAGCTATTTTGGGTAAGCAACCAAGATGCCAGCTCCTAAGGTAAACACTCCCCTACTACGTGGAATCAGGGTTGTGCAAGCACAGCAACCACAGCAAGCAGGCACAGTGCCATGCTCAGAGTGGTGCCATGCTCTGAGATTATTCTCCCCAAATTCTTCTTGTTCAGTACAGAAATTAAACCAGCTTCCCAAGCACACTGGCGACTGCTCTATCGCTGAGTAACACCACCAGCCTTGAATCTATTTTCGACTGTCTACTTTGTAAATGAAGCCAAATGTGACAGGCATGGACTCTAGGTGCGGATGGTCTGTTACCTTGGGAGAGCAGTTGTCCTCCATGAGTTGGGGCAGTTGGGCCATCTGAAAGGGAAACAGAGGGCCCGACCGCTGAGCTAGATCCCTAGCCCCTTTCAACATTTTTATTTTCAGACAAAGTTTTATAAGTTTCCCAGGCTGCCCTCAAACTTGTGACCCTCCCCCAGTCTCCTGAGCACCTAGAACTGTAAGTTACATCACTGTGCCCAGACAATGACACTTTCATAACGAAGCTCTGTAGAGCCTCTCTGTGGTCTCTACAGAGGCAGCCTTCAGGGTTTTGGTGGCCTCCTGAGTGTGTGTTGGGACAGCAGGCCACATGTCAGGTGCTTTTGCTCAGTGAGCACTTGGGCTTGGATGAGGCATGTCCTGCCACGCACTCCTTGAAGCTTCACAGTGATCCTTCCTTCCCACAATGCATCTCCCTGCTTCTCCAACACCTCCTCTGCTTTCACTTCCCCACTAAACCCGAACAACTCCTTCTTCGGTCTCAAGGTCCAGGATACACAGCACTACCTCCTTAGGTTTTTCCAAGCTATGTTCCACTCGCATGTTTTCCTCATTTTTAAGATAGTTTCCAATGTGGTATATTGTAGATATTTGATCAGGAACTTTCCAGAGACAGGGAATGTGACCTACTTATCTTTGCAGCCAATTGATTTATCCCAAGAGCTGACAAAGGGCAAATACTCAATAAATGCCATCCAAATTAAGTGCAAGTAAATTGCACCCATTCTTCTCAGTGCAGTTTTCTGAAACAGATACTCCCTGAGGAACCTACACATTTTGATAAATACTAAAGATGGATTTTCTCAAAGCAGCTATCTAAGAAAAGATGAAAATTTACTTCGCAACTTTCTTTATAGTATTCTTAAATGTGAAAATATACAGTTCTTGGCCAGTGTGCTTCATCTCATTTGGGTGTGGTACCCACTGAGTGGAAATTCATTAAAAACACCTTGAGAAATTAGGACAGTGTGGGGAGCCTCTCTTACTTTCTTGATGCTGGGACAAAAAAAGCTCACGTCTGTAGTTAAAGGAGGACAAGTTTAATTCGCTGTGTGGGAGTTTGAGCCCATAGCTGGCTAGTTCCAAGGCCAGGCAGCATGGTGGAGGGACACAGCAGATGAGAAACAGTCCACAGTGGGTCAGGCAGGAAGCGACAACCTCCCTCCTGTGTTCCCTTCTTATTCCAGCCAGGCTGCAGCTGATTGGCTGGAGTACCCACACCCAGGGTGGGCCTTCCCTCTTCAGCAAGTCCTTCATCCACACCCAGAGCTATGCTAAACCAACCAGTGGACTAACCCAGTGTCACACACCCATGACCCAGTCACTCCTGAAAGCCCACTAGGAGTACATAAAGCTCCGGAGGGACACCTAGATATGAGCCATGACAGAGCTTACGCAGAGTGAACAATGGGGAAACCAAGTAGCACTTTCAGAGGGAGAATAATTCTCTGTTCAGTTAGAAAGTGGTAGATGATGGGTGAGGAACACTGCGAAGGACCAGGCTAGAACATTGGACCAGGTGACTGGCTGCCAAGGCCCAGCCACCTTTAGCCTTCAGAAGCCCAGGAAATTCCAAGTGTTTTCATCCAAGACATGGGTCAACTGGCAAAGGACCTACTGAGGAAAATTGAAACTTCTCATGTTAGGAGAGGAAAGAGAAAGAGTTCTGAAAAAGGGGTCTTGTTCAATACAGTGGCCTTGCCTTAATGACACTGAGAAAGAAATATCCAAGGGGTAAAATAAAACCTTGTTGACATTGAAAAGTGGACCCAAGGCCACAGACATGTGCTCAGAGTGGCTCAAATAATTTTCTTAATTCAAGTGTTTCAAATTATCTAGAATCACATTTAGAAGGACACACGCTAAGAATTCACTCACATATCATTACGAAAATGCTCATAGTGTATCCCGGCTCTTCCTGCCAGCATAGAACCACCCCACACAGTGTGCAGACCAATTTTCTTGAAGGGAAACACGATCCTCCTCACCTTGAGAATCAGCTGGTGATTTGTTAGTGTACATTTAGTGTTCCAAGGTTGTAATTTACAAATCATCAGCTTCCCCCATTCCAGCTTTGATTTTTCATATTATATCCATCAATTGCATCTGCCTTTTTATGTAAAACTCATTGACTTTGCCAGTGAACCATGAATAACTGTACCCTGGGCTCAATTTCAGGGTTTTTTTTTTTTTTTTTTTTTTTTTTTTTTTTTTTTTTTTTTTTTTTTTTTTTTTTTTTTTTTTTTTTTTTTTTTGTATTTTAAGGAAGGGTCTACAGGTGTTCAGGTCTCATACTAGAACAGACTCATAGTGATCCGCCTGTTTACAGCCTCCCAAGAGCTAGGATTACAGGAGTACGCCACCATGCCCAGTCTCAATTGCCTTCTCAGCGTGCCCCCGGGGTGGGGCCAGCACAGCAGGCCCAGGGATTGGACCCTCAGCCCCTGCACCTGCTTGTAGGCACTTTAGTCTGTCAAGCTATTTGGCCAGCACTTTATTTTCAATCTTAAGGGAGGCACAATTCATTCCTGGATAGAAAGGAAGTGGTCAGCAGGTGTGCACAGGATAGAGGATAGAGGGTCTGCGAGGAGCTCTGCCTGAAGGAAGCCCTTTGCCTTTGTCAAGATCTACATACACCATGCTTTTCTGGTCAGGAGGAAGCCCCTCTTCATACCTGGCCATATCACCTGTGTATAGAAACCTTACACTGGGCTGGGCTGCAAGGCTGTGCAACTCACAGAATGTAAACTAAAATATTTGTGAACTTGAGTTTGACCCTTCTTTTTTTTTTTTTTTTTTTTTTTTTTTCCTAAACCAGGGATTGAACTCAGGCCCTCATGCGTATTCTACTGAGCCATCTCCTCTGCCCTGACCCATCTTCTTAAACCAGGTTGGTCTTTTAGGTGTTCTGTCTTGAGACTGCCTTCAGAGTGGTAACCTTTTTGTTTGTTTCTTTCCTTGTCCCCTTACTGGGCACTTAACTCTCTCCCTTGCACATGCTAAAAAAAAAAACCCTACCACTGAGCTACATGCTCAGCCCGTTTTGCTTATCTTTTGTTTTGAGATGGGTCCTGACTAAACTTTCCAGGCTGGCCTCAAATTTGTATTCCTCCTGCCTTGACCCACTGACTAGTTGGGATTACAGGCATGTGCCATAATACCCAGCCCAGAAGGGGAATATTTTGGAAGAAAAATGGGGGCCAGCCTGATAGCTCAGCAGACTAAAGCACCTGCTTAGTCACATGCAGGGACTGGAGTTTGATCCCAGCACCGCATGCCATGCCAGCCCTACCCCAGGGTGTGCTGAGAGGACCACTGAGACTGGGCGTGGTGGTGCACACCTGATATCCCAGCACTTGGGAGGTTGAACACAGGAGGATCACTACAAGTCTGATCTATGCAGTGAGACCCTGCAGGCCTATACTAAATGCATTAAAAAATAAATAGAAAATGGACTTTGGGAAAATTTAAATGTTGGGAAAGGCCACGGCTTATTCAAATAGAATCAGGGAGACTGTAGAGGGTACCCATCCTAGGAGGAAATCATGACCTTAGCAGGTCCTACGCACTGACTTTGGCCAGCCACAGATCCCTTTGCCCCTGAACAGCACATCTGCAGAGACACATTTCTGTGTCTCTGGCACCATCTGGTGGCTGCAGGCTGGCACCGTCATTACATGCAGCTCCCTGGATCCCAGGTCCCCTTCATGCTGGGCAGTGTTGGTGTAGTCAGTAGTTTCTAGACTTTGGGTCTTGCTCAGCCAGGAAGATACACATTATTACAGCTGGATACCTTCTGAGTGCACCCTAAAGTCTCCTGTGTTTGACTATTGTGGGGCATTAAGATGGTGGAAACAATCTTGTTGCAGGAAGCCGAGTTAGATAAAAATATTATAGACAGTCAGACAGGACTAGGCCCTCAAGGAGACATGAAAGACAGGCTGACTTTGCAACTTTGAGAGAGACAAACATCCCTGCTGTGAGCCAGACCTCAAGACAAAAGAGTGAACAAATGTAGTCATGAACTTCCACAGGAATGGGCATCAGGGATTGATATTCTAAATAGGTATCAGTCACCTGGAAGCCAGAGAGTCCCTGACCCAACCCCCTGCAGGAAAGGCCCCACTGCTTGCTATCTGACTCACTTTCCCATTTGGTCCTGGATTTAATCAACTTTACCTGAGCAGTTATGCTTATAGTCCTATTGGCTGCCCATGGTTTTGTCCCACTTCATGCCCACCTAAGCAAGTTCTCATGTTCTACACCTTAGACCCGCATCACTGAATGTTTTGCTCTATAAAAATCCCTGGAAAATGCGGATTAGGGGGCAACCTGCTTGGGTCCCCTTCTGTCCCTGTCTTGGACAGGAGCATTCTTTCCCCATAATAAGTATATTCTGTTCTTAACCTCTTGTTCCTAAAATTTATTCTGCAGTTCAACAGAACACAAACTCAGCTCAGGTATCTTTCAGATGGGGAGTTTCATTCCCTGTATCAATCTGACAGTGATTTTCCAGGTGGAGCCTTTGGGGTGCAATTAGGATTTAACAGTCACCAGAGTGAACCCTGATCAGAAGAGAGACTACTGTCTTGCCCTTGAAACTGGGACTTTTGCTCATGAAATAACACATAGCGAACATCTTGTGGCTCTGACTCCCCCCCCTTTCAGGCTGGCCTGAGCCTCCACAAGAAGAGAGGCAGGCAGCCTGGTATGCTGTGCTAACCCTACACCTGGGGCATGCCAAGATGGTTGAGACTGGGCATGGCGGTGCCCACCTATAAGCTCAGGACTTGGGAGGCTGAAAACAGGAGGATCACTATGAGTCCCATTGTGTAGTGAGACCCTGTAGACCCTGAACTAAACACACAAAAAAGAAAGGCAGACAGAATACACGCATACTCCTTGTCTCTTGCCATGTGGTGCCCGCACTGCTGGGGACTCTGCCAACAAGAAAGTTCCCTTCAACATTGAGCCATAGGACCATGAGCCAAATTATTTTCTTTATAAAGTTAACCTTGCCAGGCTGGGGAGATAGCGTGACAGTCTGAGCACCTGCCTGGCAAACACAAGGACCCAAGTTCAAACCCCAGTAATGCATACCATGAGGTTCTCAGCCACCAAAGCCAGGTGTGGTAGTGTACACTTGCAATCCCAGCGCTGGGGAAGCTGAGACAGGAGGATCGCTACAAGTCCAACAAGCCCAAGCTTTGTAGTAAGACTGTGTACCAAACACATATATATATATATATATATATATATATATATATATCCCTATGCCAAATAATTATATATATACATATATGTGTGTGTGTGTGTGTGTGTGTGTGTGTGTGTGTATGTATATATATATGTTATAGCAATATAAAGTTAACCTGTGTGGGGTACATGTGGTGACTCATGCCTGTAATCCCATCACTTGGGAGTCTGAAGCCAAAGAACCTTTTTGAGTTTGAGGTCAGCTTGGACTACACAGTGAGTTTAAAGCCAGACTATAAACAACTCTTGTTTTACCTTCTGTTATCCAGTATTTTCTCTCTGTTCTTCCACCCTTTCCTATACAGTTCCTGTCCATTGCCTAAGTTGGTCCATTATGGGACCACTTTAGTCCAGAGGAGAAGGTGGAAGCCAATCTCGAAACCAACCCATCATAAGCAAAGCCATAATAACAATTGGTATCTTGTACATAGCATGAATTATGCACCAACCTCCATTCAAATTTCTCTATGACTGTAGTGACAACACACAGTAATGAAATGTATTGTCTCAAACAGGAACATTTTTAACAGTGAAAGGGTCGTCAGTACTAATAAGACTGAATCCATAAGTATAATCAGAGGATACCAAAATGTATCCTCTGGTTCAACAAACCAAAATGTTTGGTTGTTCATATAGAGTACATATGGTTAAATCACTTAACCCCTTGAGGTAAGTCATGTTATTTACATTATTTTTCAAGTAAAGAAACTAGGGTTTTTTGTATGTATTTAGTTATCTATTGGATATAGGGTCTCACAATGCAGCTCAGACTCATAGTAATCCTCCTGTCTGGGATTATAAGTACACACCACCACACCCAGTTTCATGGCCAGCATGACATACAGTAACAGGAACCAAACTCAGGTCCTTGCACTTGCCAAGTAGGTGCTTAGACCACTGAGCTATCTCTCCAGCCCAGAGATAAAGGAAGCTACAATAACATTTCCTTCTCACGAGCAGGAAAGTGACCTTGGAGTACAAGCCAGTACTTTTCCATTGTCACCCTCTTCAGCTTTCTACAAACCTTTCTGTTACAATAAACTCTAAAATATGTCCCAGGACACAGAAGATCCTGAGCTTTCCCAGCCTGCACCCAGCAGTATGAAAAGCTGAGGGGAAGGCAGGGACTAAGCAGTCTTGGGTGCAGCAGAACAACAAGCAAGAAGTCAGCACTCTGCCACCACCTCCCACCTGCTCCGGGCCGTGTGAGAGAAGAGAGAAACACACCAGCAGAGTGAACGAGAGCAGGCCCTGCCTGAATTGAGAGGCGCCAGCTGCACATGGGACTGGGAGCTACCTCACACTGTCTCTGCCTGAAGGGCGACACAGTAACTGGGAGATCAACACAGAGACAAACAGGGTAAGGAGACACCGGGAGGCTGTGAGGGACATCTAGAAGCTACTGGTTGAAGCCTCTGGCCCTGGCCCCCACATCTGGAGGCCAAGATCAGCCTTCTACCCAGAACCAATCCTGCTGGGGTACCCAGCACCGATTTGGGCTCTGAATCAACACTAACACAGAACTGTTTGACACCTGAGAAATTTTATGATTTTGCTTGTTTGGTTGGTTTTCTTTTTTCTGTCTTTTTAGGTCCTTAAGATTTTTGCTTTTATTGTTTATTTCATTTTTTCTGAATTTTTTTCTCTCTTTCTTCAGCTATCTTTCTTGATGTTTTTATATTTGCATGTGAATTAACATTATATCTAGTGTTTCTGATTTGTTTCAATATTCTTTTGCTTTTTCCTTCATTTTTTCTTTTCTGTTATCTTCTCCAGTTTCCTAAAGCTTAGGTGTTCTTCTTTTGTCGTTCAGCCTTGTTTCCACTACATTTCTCTTCATTTATCTCTCTGTTTTTCCCCTGTGCGTCTTAAATTTCCACCACAAAAAGTAGTCTCTCTACTAAGTGGAAACTCACCATATAAGAATTCCTGTGCTTCTACATAATTCTATGAGAGGCAAGATCTGCACTAATGGTGGTTGGACAGGATATTATGTCGGCTTCTAGTACTACGGTCAACCACTAGGAAAATAATTATTGAATTTTTGATATAATTCAGGTATAAAAAATAAGATAAGTAAGCAGCTACACTCTTAATTCACTGAAAAGAGATATCTGCTAAAATAATATCAGTAAATCTAATATCATGTATGCACCTTGTACAATACCAAAACGTTATGAAAACAGTTTGCAATGTATTAATTTATCAAATCCGTATTGTTAAGGTGTCTTGAAACTGTCTGATTGACATTTGTAGTTCAATAAAATAAAAAAATTTAAAAAATTCCTGGTCTAGGTTGGATTTGGTTATATAACTATAGGTCCTGTTCCTATGGTTAAAGGTACCAAATTAATAGTTAACACAGTCTGTCAGTTTCTAGGCTATTCTTGATATTATTCTTACTACTAATTGTACTTTGGTTTTCTCCCATATACAACAACACTGTGATTATTTGGGATCATAATCAGTATGAAAGTCCCATATGAAAGGACTATGTGCTCAGCCAAATAGATAACAACTTCATTTCTTTAATAAATTAGACAATAGGATCTTGGGACAGACACAAAAGCCAAGAGCCAGCTACCCCTAGAAGACATCTCTGAGAAATAGGCATTTCCTCAATACTAGGAATAAAGCCACCTACCACGATGTACAAGCATGAATGCAGAAAACAAAATTAAAAAAAAAAAATGACAAGGTACAGAAGCAAAATGAACTTTCAGACCTCCAACTCACCCAGGACAAGTCAGGGAGCAATGAGATAGGAAAGTAAGAAGCAACTCAACTGAATTTTCTGGAATGGTAGTGGCCAAAGTGAAGAAACAAATGAATGAGACTACAGAGAAAACTAAATCAGAAATAGTTTCTCAGGTGAAAAAAAAGAGATGATGATCATAATGAAAGGCTTGACTAGTGGATGCAAAGTATATACATATAAAAAAATAGAGAAGCTCAGGGATTGATAGAAACCATTAATGCCCAACATAGCAAAGAACGGGAACCTATGAAACAGACTCAAACAAATATACAGGACATTAAAATTTCCATTGAAAGTGTAGGTAGCCCTACCAACTAAGGTGAAGACAGAATATAGATCTAGAAGATAGAATTGTGGCTAGAAAACACAAAAATAAAAATTTATTTAAAACATCGAGTGCATTTAAAGTATCAATCCAACAGTTGCTAGATGATGCAAAGAAAAAAATGTAAGATTGACTAAAGTCAATAAAAAAAAAACCAGGACAAAGAGCAAATAACATGAAAAAAAATGAATTCACAGAAATAATATCAGAAAAATTCCCATGAATGGAAAAACTATTGGATATAGAGATTAGTGAGGCATACAGAACCCCAATTATACATGATAAAAAACTATCTATACCAAGACATATAATACTCAGGATTCCAAAAATCCTGCATAAGAATAGAATATTAAAGATATCAGAATAAAGAAACAAATTACATGTAAAGGAAACTAATCAGAACCACATCAGACTTTACAGCACAAACCTTTAAGTCAAAAAGAGCTTGGAATAAAGTATTTCAATCCCTAAAAGAAAAGAAGCTGCAGCCCAGATTGATGTACAATGCAAAACTATCTTTCAAACTCAATGGAGAAATAAGATACTTCAATGAAAATAACAATTGAAGAAAATCATGACCCCCAAACCAGCTGTCCAAAATGTCCTGAAAGACATTTTAAAAAGACATAAGATTACAATTCCAAGAAAACCAACATAAAGAAGCTATCAGGCACTGTAAACAATTAAATACAAGAGAAATCCAGAAAAAAATAAAAGGAAAATAATCTGACAAGAATAAATCAATACATATCACTTGTAACTATCAATGTAAATGGTCTCAGTGCATCATTCAGAAGAAATAGATGAGCAGAATGGATCACAAAGCAAGATCTAACAATATGCTGTATACATGAAACACATTTAACTCAAAAAAGTTCATAGACTAAAAGTCAAAGGATGGTAAACAATACTTCACGCAACAGGAAACCAGAGAAAAAGCAGGGATAGCCATTCTATTTGCAGACAAAGTGAACTTAAGGTCAAGACCGAGAAAGAGAGATTAAAAAAGTTACTACCTACTTGCTCAGGAAAAATGCCAAGAAGAAAGGATAAACATAAAATATACATGCACCAAATACCACTACACCCAGCTATGCAGAACAAATATCAATAGACATGAAAGATTAAACAATCACTAATACAATTATAATGGAGGTGTTTAATATCGCACTCCCATAGACAGATTTAGAGGACAAAAATCAAAGAAGACAACTTTATGTTTTATAAATTTAAGGAAATTTATGGTTGTGGATTGCCATATCAGAAAAAGAGACAGCTCAAATAATACCTATTAATGAACATCAAGCATCTAGGAAAAAGAAGAATTCAAATCTAAAGCTAACACATGGAGGAAAATATAAAGATCAGAGCAGAAATTAATGCAATGAAGACAAAGAAAACAATGGAAATAATTAATGAACCATAAAATTGGTTCTTTGAAAGATTAAATAAAACTCTTCCCATTCTTACTCAACCTTATCAAAGAAGGAAAGAAAAGACTGAAATCCATGCAATTAGGAATGAAGTATATGAAATCACAATAGATCCTGCAAAAATCCAGAGATCATCAATACTTAGTTCAAGAAGAATTGCTTACAGTGCCTGATAGATTCTTTCTGTTGGTTTTGTTGGAATTATAATCTTTCTAAAACATCCTTCAGAACATTTTGGAGAGCTGGTTGGGGGACCATGATTTTCTTCAATTGCTCTTTTCATTTAAGAATTCTAATGCAATGGAAAACACAGGAAAAAATGGACAGATTCCTAGATATATATGAATTAACAAAGCTGAATCAAGAAGATTTAAAAATTCTAAATAAACCAATATCAATCAGTGAAACTGAAGATATAACTAAAACTCTACCAACAAAGAAAAATTCAGGTCTTGATGGATTTACTGTTCCAATACAAGAAATTTAGAGATTTAATGTCACTATTCCTCAAATTCTTTCACAAAATTGAAAGAAAAATGATACTCATAGTCATTCCTGGAAGTAAGTATTACCCTCATACCAAAACCAGAGAAGGATTCAACCAAAAAAGATTCAGGCTCCTTATAGAGCACAGATGCAAAAATCCTCAACAAGAGTTATTTACTGAATTCTGTTCACCAGTTTAAGAAGATTATTCACCATGAACAAGTAGGATTTATCCCAGGGATGCAAACATATGCAAATCAATAAGTATGACACACCACAATAACATGATCATTTCAATAGATGCAGAAAGAGCATTTGACATAGTCCAGCACCCCATGGAAAAATGGAAAAGATGGTTTTTATCTCAAACTGATAGAAGCCATCTATTACAAACCAACAGCCATACTGCATGACCATATGTTCAAAACTGAAAGCTTTTACTCTAAATTCAGAAATAAAACAAGGATGTCCACTCACACACTCAATACGTATCTAGAAAATTTAGCCAGAGCAATTAGACAAGGAAAAAATAAAAAGAATAAGTCTAGGACAGGAAGGTGTTAACTTATCATTATTCATAAATGACATGATACTCCACATAGGAGACCCCCAAAACCACCAAAAGACTTCTGGATATAATAACCAGGTTCAGTTTCATAGTTGGATACAAAGTTAGCACTCAAACATCAGTAACATTCCTATACACAACAAACTCAATGAGATAGAAATTAAAGAAACCACCACTTTCACAATATGATTGAAAAAATGAAACACTTGGGAATCAATCTAACAAAGGAAGCAAAAGATCTTTACAGTGAAAACTATAGTACTCAAGAAGATAGAAGTGGATATTAACAATGGAAAGATATCCTTTGCTCTTGGGTAGGAAGAATCAACACAGAAAAAATTGGCCATACTCCCAAAATTGTCACACAAAGTTATTGAATCTGGATCAAAATACCAAGTGCATACCTCAGAAAACTAGAGCAAACAATACTAACATTTGGCCAGAAGAGACTTAGGATAGCAAAAGCAATGCTGGGCAACAAAGGCAAGGCAGGGGTCACCACATTCCCTGATTTGAAATTATGCTTCAAAGCTACTGTGATAAAATCAGCAAGGTATTGGCAAGAAAGAAAAAATATGCAAGGATCAATGGAACACATTAGAAAATGTAGAAACAGGAGATGAAGACAGAGACAGAACCGGAGCCAGGCGCGGGCTATAGACGCGGTTCCCCTGAGAGCCAAAGATGGCAGTGCACGTATACTCAACGTCAGTCACCAGTGATCATCTAAGTCGACACAACACGCTGGCCTGGATCGATGAGTCTCTGCAGTTGAATCTGACGAAGATTGAGCAGTTGTGCTCAGGGGCTGCCTATTGTCAGTTTATGGACGTGCTCTTCCCTGGCTCCATTGCCTTGAAGAAAGTGAAATTCCAAGCTAACCTAGAACATAAATACATCCAGAACTTCAAAATGCTACAAGCAGGTTTTAAAAGGATGGGTGCTGGTAAAATAATTCCTGTGGATAAATTAGTAAAAGGAAAGTTTCAGGACAATTTTAAATTTGTTCAGTGGTTCAAGAAATTTTTTGATGTGAACTACAATGGAAAAAGAGTACGACCCTGTAGCTGCCAGACAAGGTCAGGAGACCGCAGTGGCTCCTTCTCTTGTTGCTCCAGCTCAGAAGAAACTGAAGAAACCTCTCTGCTCCAACAGTGCAGCTCCACAGAGACCCATTTCAGCCAGAGAACTACTTCAACTCCTAAGGCTGGCCCAGGTGTGGTGCGGAACAATCCTGGTGTGGGCACTGGGGATGACGAGGCAGCTGAGCTGATGCAGCAGGTCAATGGATTGAAACTTACTGTTGAAGACTTGGAGAAAGAAAGAGATTTCTACTTTGGAAAGCTAAGGAGCACTGAGTTGATTTGCCAGGAGAATGAGGGGGAAAATGACTCCGTATTGCAGAGGATTGTAGACATTCTCTATACCACAGATGAAGGCTTTGTGATACCTGATGAAGGGGGCCCACAGGAGGAACAAGAAGAGTATTAACATCATTGACCAGCAGAGCAACAATGGAATTCTTCTCTCCAAATCCTGTGCTTAGCTGTAAAATGCTCCCTTTTATTATTCTTAGAGGATTCACTGGTTTCCTTTCAAACGCAAAAAGTACCTCTTTTTAAAAGTGCACTTTGCAGCAGTATCACTCCTTTTCCAATAAATTTGAGTTAGGAGCTTTTACCTTGTAGCAGAGCAGTATTAACATCTAGGTGGCTCATCTGGGGAGCAGACAGGCTGACCAGGGCTTACTATGCGATGCTGGTCACACCGATTGCTAGAGAAGGTGTTCTTCTGTAATGCATGGAGATGCCAACTTCAGAAGAGAAATGTAAAGACTGAATTAAATTTTAACCTAATGTGAAATCTTGGCAGAGAACGTGTTAATAAATAAATGAATGCCTTAAGAGTATTTAAAATATGTTTCCATATGACAATATAAAATGTAATGAGACAGAAGATTTTGTGTGTCTGGTGTTGTGTCTGGGAAAGAAAAGCCAGACCCTGGGACCTTCAGAGCCTGCTGTTACTGCCTTGCAGGGCTGTGTGATTTCCCACACCCCAAGGCTTTGGCACAGAAGGAAACTTTTAAGAAACTGCTTTGTGCAGCCATCTGGTGTCATTGGCCAACTGCATCCCCGCTAAGTGCAAGGGGCGTGGTTGCTTAGATGAATAGAGGGTATTCAGCCCGAGATGTTGGAAGTGAACAGCTCGATTTCTATTGAGCATTTCTGATTATTTTTTTAGTTATCCTTTAAATTTCTGTCTGTGGTGGTGTTTGGAAAATGAGGTGTGTCCAGTTTTATAATCTTAGCAACTACTAGGGACTTGCCCACATCTCTGGAGTTTGGATGGGAGCGTGTCCTGTAGTACTGTCTTTAAGTTTACAGTTAACATGCTCCTCTTCTCTACTCCCCTTGCCACTGGGACTCCTGTCGGGAGCTCCTAAGTTTGCTGCTTAGCATCAGAAGTACAGCGAGCTGTCAGCTGGAAGACTTTGCTCTCCTTCCATCCCTGGACCCAGGGCTCCAGAACCGCACATGGAGCTGGACAAGCAGACTGCCATGAACCAGGACAGAGACAGAGCCATGGAAGCCACTGTCAGCAGCACAAGCTTCCAGGAGACCCTGAGCTCAATGCTTCAGATTTTAGATCTCAGCTCACAGAGGCAGCCAGACCAACCTGGAGAGCAGTGCCCTGAGCTGCCCAGCAGGGATGACCTTGGTGGGAACAGAGAGCAGAAGAAGAGAGGAGGAAGAAGAGAAGAGGGACAGGAGGGACCGAAGGTAGAGAAGCCGGGCCAGAACAGACAGGGCACGGTCAGCAGGCCCCTGATGGCCACCCTGTGGGCCCGATTCAAGCTGAATGGTTGCCTCTCACTGGCCGACAACCTGGCTCTGTCCTTCCAGTTCAACATGAGTACCTTGCAGATACATCAGTGGTTTTCTACCCAGAGAAAGAAGTACAAGCAGGAAATGTCCAG
>PVKA01036226.1:0-21975 GCA_004027165.1 Ctenomys sociabilis
ATTTAATCCATTATTAGCTTAGTCGTTCATTCAAGTTTCAGTCTATTAATTCGAAGAAACTGCAATGAAGAAATACTCAGCACAGTTTAGCATATTTGTAATACAATATATGCTACATGCTAATTTCTTATATTTGTGTATTTAAGTACCTTGTTTAGAAGAATAATGCATTAGAGGAAATATATACGTATACATATATGTGACTATGTGTTTGTGAATAAATGTAGTTCATAAATATACTTATTTATTAATTAAACACTATGCATATTAATTTGAGAATGTGTGCTGAAGTATATGAAAACCATTCTGAATTACTAAATTCTT
This sequence comes from Ctenomys sociabilis, assembly GCA_004027165.1. Classification (NCBI taxonomy): domain Eukaryota; kingdom Metazoa; phylum Chordata; class Mammalia; order Rodentia; family Ctenomyidae; genus Ctenomys; species Ctenomys sociabilis. The sequence continues at coordinate 325 of PVKA01036226.1, forward strand.
TTTGTTTACAAAAATAGGGTTTTTTAAATGTATTTTGTATTTGTCTCACTGTGGGGCTCAGACTCTTAGTGATGCTTCTGCTTTCAGCTTCCTCAGCACTGGGATTACTGGCATGCACCACCACCCCAGACTTGGTGTCCAGCTCAGGATGCCCGGGGACATGCTGGTGCAGTACGTGGTGCGGGGTATCAAATCCTGGTCCCTGAACTTGCCTAAGCAGTCACTTAGTCTCCTGAGTTGTTTCTCCTGCCTGAATTACCAAATTCTGTAAGAACAGAGAAATAGGTAAAAAACAGGAATTTTATTTACTTGGTTGCTTTTAAATATAAAAGTTCAGAATTATTCATTATATATGTATTTTACATATATTTAATATTTTAGTTATTTGGTACAAGATCTCCTTACACAGCTCTGATTCCTAGTGATGCGCATTTCTCTCAGCCTCCTATCCTGGGATACAGGAAAGTGCCATCACGCCCGGTTTTGGACCAGGACTGTGCAACAGCAAGGCATGAAGTACTGGAGATCAAAATTCAGTCCTTGTGCTTGCGGAGCAGGCACTTAGACTGCTGAGCTGTCTCAGACCCCACTGTATATTTTTAACATGCAAAATACCACAAGACATACTCCACATAACTGGTGTCTGGTATGAAAAATTTTAAACTTTTTTCTCTCTCTTTTTTTTTTTTTTTTTGTGGTACCAGGGATTGAACTCAGGATCCTATGATTTCCAGGCAATCACTTATTCTACTGAACTATCTCCCCTGCCGACATTTTTCTTTATAAATATTTAAAATACTGAACCTTTTAAATGGGCAGTCACAGTATGCCTACACACAGAATGACTGTCATTTCAACAGAAATTCTACATTCTACATTTATAATATGTAAAAATAACTATTGTTTCTTTAGTTTGCAATGGGAGTATATTGATTTCTAGTGTATCCTACTAAATTTATTTGAAGTATCTTCCTGTATGGCTAATAAATGCCTAGAAATTATAGAAAACATATATAGCCAAATAGTTTCCACATAAGTAGAGTATATTGGTCATTTTACCATTTATGTAGTTTGGCTGGTTACATAATTCTATGCATTCACGAAGGGCCATTGATTGTGTCCACAGTTACTCTGATGTCATTATGTTCTTCGTCTTCTATTATCTTTTAGACAGGGTCTCATTACATAGACCAGGCTGTCCTCAAACTTATGGTGATCCTCCTGCCTCAGTCCCTTGAGTGCTAGGATTACAGGTGCATCACCATATCAAGCTGGCAGGCATAATATTTAGGCCAAAGACCATATCACCCAAAATCTAAAAGATCTGAGGTGAGCAGGTGAAAATAAAGCTAGCATTATCTATAAACTACTTCACATCATTCACTAGACAAATTAGAGTTCCAAACTATTGTTGGCATACTCTGCCGAAATCCAGGAGTAAGTTTACACTGAAAATCCTGCTTTTGATAACATAATTTCTGTTTATCTCCTATGCTATCTTTCTGGATTATAATGATGGGGAGTGTGTTGTTGTTTTTAACCTAGCTGCCTAAAAAATAATAATTAAGTTTTAATTCTATTATACTTTCTTTTAAATATTTTATTTATTAGAGCCAATAATGTCATATAGTAGGTGGCCACTTGGGTATTAATTGAGCTTTGTGCTTTTATTTGTAATGCAGTTACATTTTAATGTAGCCTGTTGTTTTTCATTCTGAGTTTAGTTAACTGTGTCATTAATTCAGCCTTTATTTAAAAGAAAATTAGTATACTTAAAAAGGCCTCCAATAACTGTAGTGTTCTATTTTTTAAACTAATTTTAAAAGATAACTGAAATGTAGTTATATAGATTGCAGACTTGCTATACAACATCAGTATATATAGAATTGATCACAGCGCAGTGATAAATTTGTTAGTTTATTTATTGATTCACCTAATTACATATGAGTGCTTCATAAGTAATTTGTAATCCCCTAAAAACTAATAAATGTGTTTTTTGTTTCTATGTGCATGAAGTAGAAAGGATTGATTCTTGCCTTTAAGATATTCAGAGATGGCTCTTATGCCCGTAGATTAATCGGTCACCTCCTGTCATCCTGTTCATTGAGAAGGAATTCCTGTCCATGTATTCTGGAATAAGCACTGAATGATGCCCAGGATTAGATAATTTAATTGTACCTCCTCGCAGCCTAAGATATAAAAGTGGTATGTTCTCCCAACAGCACCATTTGGGTGTGGTACTTGGGTCAAAAGCAAACAACTCAGCAGAGAGAGGAGAAGGTTCTTAATTAAAAGATGTAATTAAGGGCTTGCAAGATATCTCAGAGGACTAAGCACCTGCTTTGGCAAGCACAGGGATCAGGATTCTATCCCCTGTCCTGCATGCCACCCCAGCCCTGCACACTGAGAGAGCAACCGAGTCTGGGCATGGTGGTGCACACCTGTAATCCCAGCACTGGGGACCCTAGACACAGGAGAATCACTACAAGTCTGAGCTGTGTATTGAGACCCTGTACCAAATATGTAAATTAAAATAAATAAATAAATACTATAAATTAAAATAAAAGATATATTAACTTATATGAAACAAGTCTGGCTTGGCAGAAAAATAACAGGAATGAAATGTGACCTATATAAAAGAAATTGTTTAGGGAACATTATCCTACAGGTTGGAACTGGCAAGAAACTTAAGATTAAGCTCTCCTGATACTCCTGTTTCCTTCCAAATGGTAAAGCATATAAAATATAAAGCTATGATCTTAGGTATGTATTAACCTGGTGTCACCAAGGGGCTCTACAGACTGTGAAGTGATCCATTCCTATGTGCTGTCAATTTCCATTTCATATAGCATTCCAAGCAAAGTTTCTTATTTTTGTACCCAGAAAAGTGAAAGCACACAGAATGATCCATACAATATCCTCTTTGTCTCATACTCTGCTCTGATGAGAGCACAGATCTTGCCTCCAATTTCACCCTCTGGAGACTGTCCTTTCATGGTGGTATCAAAATCTCAGTATTTGAGAAGACAGCTTCATTATCAAAGGCTACCGCTTTTTCACTTGATATAATTTTATAAAATACTGAAGTGTGGCTAAATGATTTAGCACTGCTTCCTTCTTTCCTTCAACATCTGTAATCAAATCAAATTTCTCTACTCAACTAATGTATTTTGATCCTTATTAATGTAAGGCAAATGCAATTGCTCTCCTAGTCTTAGTAAAATCTGTACTGCAGAAATAATTTCTCTTTCCATGTTTTTTTATCACAAAAATGGAAAAATGGTATTGTGCACTTACATTTTATTATAATTAAATACAATAGTAGATTTAAATTTCATACCAGAGTTACATGTACTATCAATGCTTTAGAAGTCCTATGGAATATCATCTCTTCAAGGATAGTCCTGATTTCTGCACAAAGCCTAACGAAGGATCAAGTTGGCATTACCATTAATTACTTACAATGGCTTGTTATCAATAAACACAATTTTCTTTCACACCTAAATCATGGAAATAGACATTAGGCATCATATGAAATTTAAACTTATAAAAATTTCTTTCTTCATAACTAATATTAGATCTCACAAAAAGTTCATATTATAAAGGCTTATACCATAAAAATAAGTATACACTATGGAAAGTACAAGAAAGAACCCATTCTTTCTTTTTTTTGGTGCAGTTCTGAGTATTAAACTTATAGTATAATACATGCTAGGTCAGTGTTCCAGTACTGTGATATACCCACAATTCTAAACTCCAGTTTGAAGATTGGTTGGGTAGAAAACCAACCTGAAGTAGCACAGAAAGAATATGTGCTTTATATTGGGCCAGCCAAATAGTTTAGCAGAATAAAGTGCCTCCAAGCAGGTCCAGGGTCCAAGGGTTAGTTCCTGGGCCTGCTGTGCAAGTGCAGCTCCTGGGGTGTACTGAGAGGGCAGTTGAGACTGGGTGTGGTGCCCCACCTATAATTCCAGCTCTTGGGAGGCTGTAAACAGGCGGATCACCAGGAGTCCGATCTAGTAGTGAGGCCCTGGACACCTTGTAGCCCTTCCCTAAAGAAACACACACAAAAAAGAATATTTGCTTTATAATTACAAATTATTCTAATTTTGTTTCTACATTATGACACTAGATTCTAATTTTATACGTTTTGTAATCTTACTGAAGATTCAGAGTTAACAGATCACCTTAGTTTCTGAAGAAGGTACAATCCTCTGAACTAACAAAGAGTCTTGCTGTCTGTTTCAGGCATTTGTCAATTACTCATCTGTTTGTGTATGCTGTCTATTTATTGATCTTCTTTCATCCATTACAACATTGCATACCTACACCACAAGATTTGGTTGCTTAAAATTGACCGGTGTTTCATATGATGTTATGGTTTCAGAATCCAAAATGCATCTTCTTAGGCAATTCTAGTTGCCAACGAAGTCCAGGATAGATTTCCAATGGCAATTGTTGTGGGCTGTGTGGCCTAAGACTCCTCAACAGCATTTTATAGACAGCTGGAGTAAAGGCTCACAGTCTCAGAGTCCCTGTATCACCTCTTCAGATACCAGTACATTTTACATGGCAGAACTAAGCACCCTTTTGACTAGGAAGCTGCCAGTGTTTTTAGGGTATAACCTAGAACTGTCACAATACTACCCACACCTTCCTCTATTAATTGAACCACTCACAGATCTGAGAGGGCATTTGAGTCTGGGTGTGGTGTCGCACCTAAAATCCCAGCTCTTGGGAAGCTGTAAACAGGGGATCACCAGGAGTTCGACCTAGTAGTGAGGCCCTGGACACCTTGTAGCCCTTCTATAAAACACACACACACACACACATACACTATATATATATATATATATATATATATATATATATATATATATGTAAATTAAAATATATATATATGTATGTATGTTTGTGTGTGTAATATATACACACATATATAATATTTATATATATTTAAATAATATATACATATATATATGTAAATGTCCATAATATATATAATAATCATAATTCCTTATCAGTGGAAATATTTTTCTCCTTCGGTTATCACCATTTCCATACAGAAGTTTTCTGCTTTACCAGCTGAAAACATAATTCTGAAGCTCCTGCCAAATTTTTCCTTTGTATTATATGTGTGCTTTAATGCTCTTTAGTTAATTATCTCATTAGCTATTTAAACATTATGATCTTGAAATATGCTCTATTTTATATATTACTACTTTAGGGTGTTGAGTTGTGATAAAAAGCAGCATTTTATTGTTTATGTTTTGTATTTATAAGCACACACCTGATGAGTTGATAATGATTAGAAAACCAAGTTTTATTACTGGGCAATTTAATATTAGAGCACAGAGTTCATACCTGATCATAGTTAGGTTTCATGAACTAAAACCACAGAATTAGTAAAACCCGAAAAGAGAATAATTCCATTTGCTTTAGGATAGAAAGTAAAGTAGGATATTGTACATCTTTTCATTCCACCTCTTAACTGATATGAAAGAATTAGGAGGGCTTTTACTTGCTGAATCTCTCATTTTTTATCCTAAAGAAAATATTACCTTAAAAAAATTGCCTGTCAATGAAGAGAGACGAGTGTAAAATGACCCTTACAAAAAGGTTTGCCAAAGAAAACACCAGGGATTGAAATTTGTAAGATTTTTACAAGCTTCAAGGGTAATTCAGTCCAAATTGGGAAATTTATAAGAAATACGATGACAGATCTTTTGTCTGTCAAAGCACTTGCAAGGAAGTTTTCCATAATTCAATCATCGACCTAAACTTGATAGTGTTCACCACCAGAAATTAATAGCAAACCTTCATAGAATGTTAGTCTGAATAAGCTACACATTTAGACTAACAGTTTCTCAATGTGTTTTATTGGCAACATTTGGCCAGAAACAAATTCTGACAATACAATTCTAATGATATTTTCCATTTGAAAAATTCAAATCAATTTTCTTTCAGAATTTTAATAAATATCTAAATCAGAAATCCTTCCCTAATAGAGAAAATATAATGTGTGTTTGGCTTCTAAAAAATATTGGTGGAACTCCATGGCACAGTACCTGACAACTGGTAGGTCCTGAGTTTGGTTTCTCATTCTGAAAAATTGTGGATTTTGGCAAAAGATAAGGGGCCTAAAGGGTGGAAGGAAAAGGAAGACAGAAGAGAAGGGGATGAAAGTCATGATGATATGTTATATGCAGATACCAACTCCCTGTGATAGATGTAATACATGTATTAATAAAAATTAAAATTAAAAATAAATAAAATGAGGGGCAGGCAAGTCACCACAGCAGAAAAAGCACCTGTACTGGCAAGCACATGGACCAGGATTCCATCTCCAGTCCTGCACACTGACTGCACTAGCCCGACCCCTGGGGTGCACTGAACCAGGGACAGAGTCCAGTGTGGCAGTGCATGCCTGCAATCTCAGCACTGGAGAGGTTTAAAACAGAAGAGAGTCTGAGCTGTGTAGTGAGAGCCTGTGCCAAATACACAAAATTTAAAAAAATAAAGGAAGAAGGAAAGAAAAAGAAATAAAATGAAATTATGTTGAGGATAATTGCAACATAGTGAAGGTATTGTGTAGAAATGAGCAGATAGTGATGTTTTTCTTCCTTCGGGCAGTGTGCCAATTTAATGGACAGGAAATGAGAACAGCACTGAAATGAGGAAAACAAACAAACAAAAAAGCAGAAGCAGGAAAAATTTACACAGTCAAGTAAGAACACGCTGAGAATTAAAAATAGGATGTATGTCTATCCTACCCTTAGGTCTGGCCTTCAAGGTAAAGGATTAATATTTAGAACTATTCTTGCAAGAAGCAGGATGGCAGAAAGGGCTAGGGCCCATTGAGTTAGTTAAAGACAGTATTTCAATTCACTCGGGTATGTCCCCCTGCCAGTGGGTGGTGCTGAGTAGAACTGACCAAGAAAAGGGCATAAGCATCCAGTTTTACCAGACTCAAACATACAACTTGTCAACAGGATAATTAAAATAATTAACACCCTGTATACCTGCATTCTGACAAGCTGAGACACAGGAGCACCTCTCTTGCTGGTGAGCAACACATCCATCCGGTAAATAGAACTAAATTTCAGTTTTATTCTTTGGCTTGAAAGAACAAAAATTACCTACTGGATTCCACTTTACGTTTGGGCATTTAAAATTTTTAATAAAGCCTGTTACAATATGATACAGTGTGCACATAAAGTTTGTCAGAGGGCTGGTGAGATAGCTCAGCAGACTGAAGCGCTGCTTAAGCAAGGGACACATGTGCTGTAGCGTCCCTGCATTCTCCACCCCGAGTGCTCACTCTGGAGTCCCAGCCCCGGAAAGGCTGAAAACAGGACAATCACTACCAGTATTACCTGGGTGGTGAAACTCTGCCACAACCAAATACTCAAAAAAAAAAAAAAAAAAAAAAAAAAAAAAAAAAAAAAAAAAAAAAAAAAAAAAAAAAAAAAAAAGTTTGACAGAAGAAGGAAAGAGGAGACAGAAAAATAGGGAGGCTTGCAAGGTGGAGAAAAGATGGACCTTCGAGACTGAATTACAACTCTGTGGTAACTTCATACATGATCTACTTCACTGATAGAACTTTTTGCCTGTTTTGTGTGCTTTAAAGTTTTTCACTATGATATGCTAAATATCAGTAAATATAAGCTTGCTCCTCTCTTTTGTTTCTTTTGATTTCTGAGCCTCACACCAGTCTGCAGTAAATCTAGTAGTCTGAAAAGGGTCCAACTCTTATCTTTTCTCCCTTCTGCTTCTAGACGTAGAACTAACTACTACGCCACCTGTGATGTATTCCTGAAATAGCCTAAACATAGTGACTACGAGTTGGCTATAATAACCTATCATAGGCAGTGTGAAGAGACAGACTACAATTTACCCTTAAAATAAGGGTAAATAACCTGTGTATGCACAGGTTAAATGATAAATGATTTATTGTACTTTTCTGACTGATTTTAATTTTAAAATAAATGGAAACAGGAGTATCTTGTCTTATGTTATCATTACATAATTGTCAAATATTGATAACTACTCCTCTCTTCTGGCAATCAAATCAAGAGAAGGACTGAGAGAAAGAGAAACAATGAGCAAAAAAGTAATTTTGAACATTCATACAAAACTACAGTAGGAGACTACTTTTTATAATGAACCATACAAAATGTGGTTATTTAGGTAGAATTTAAACTAAATGCACACAGTACTATAGATAGTATCAAGTATAAGTTTCTCTTTGTATTAATGATTTTTTTTTATTTTTGTTTTATTGAAGTACAAATATCAATGAGACAGTTTTAAGATACCTTGACAAGATTTGACAAACTAATACATTGCAAACAGTTTTCATAATGTTTTGGTATTGCACAAGGTGCATACATGATATTATACTTACAGGCATTATTATACCATATGTCTCTTATCAGTAAATTAAGAGAGTGTAGCTGCTTGCTTAACTTATTTTTTATACCTGAATTACATCAAAGATTCAATAATTGATACTTTCTACCTTGTTATTTTCCTACTGGCTGTCCATAGTATTAGAAGCTGACATAATATCCTGTCCAACCACCATTAGTGCAAATCTTGCCTCTCATAGAATTAAGTAGAAGCACAGTGTTATCTATCCCAACTGTACTGTCCATACACACACATCATGATTCTTCCTTTCTATACACCTTCCTTTGTCTACACCTGTCAAACATGAGCACTCCATTGTCATTCAACTACTTTAGGTGATTGAACTCAACAACACAATCCAACACAGTACAGCATTCCACAACAATAGTGAATTATCCGAAGAAGTTGTCAACCATAGCCATTTACAGCTCAACTTATTATTATGGCTCTGTGGTGTGTACTTCATTTTGATACATTTCTTCTGGATGGTTAAGACCTAGATAGAGCAAGGCCTTTATACCAAAACATGTACTTTATGTTTCTTATGAGGTCAGTGAAGTCCGCTCAGGATTTATCTTGTAGTCCTGTACATTATTCTGTAGATCCTTTATCTGTGTCATCCATGTGGATGAGTCATGGCCAATGCCTGGCCAGTTTGCTCTCTGTGAGCCTGAGAGAAAGTTTTCTCTCCATGTGACTCTTCCCAGGCACACTATAGAACTTCAATCTCTTTCCTCTGTGCCTCCATATTCTCCTTGTTCAGAAAATTTGGAGCTCAACTGAGTTTCATGATGTTGCAGTATAGGTTCTCCTAGGTCCTGAGTGTTTGTTGACTTGAAAGGCTAGGGCCAAAATATTGGCTGGCTTTGTGGCTCTTCTATTTCTTCAATTTTGATCTGTGAACTTAGGTTGTTAAACATCCAGAAGAAAAGCTGATTAGTGTCCTGCAGCATATGCCATTCAGTTTGTGTTATCTGACTCAATTGATTTTAGTTGTTGTACATTTCCATTTGTATTTCTGCTTTTCGCTTCTTATATTAGGGAGACTATACATTATTTACACATGTGTGTCTGATTTATTTCACTTATGAGTATATGTTCAAGTGGCATCCACTTCAGGAAGTCAACCAACAACAAATATTGGAGAGGTTGTGGGTAAAAGGGAACACTTCTCCACTGCTGGTGGGAATGCAGACTGGAGTAACCATTCTGGAGGTCAGTGTGGAGACTCCTCAAGAGATAGGATTAGAAATCCCATTCAAGCCGGCCATCCCCCTACTGGGAATTTTCCCAAAGGCATTGAAAACTTTGTATTAATGATTATAACTACATTCAATTGAAAGTTTAGACACCCGCCCAGCCAGAGACTCGCCTGAGGCAGACGCTGACTCCAGTGGCCTCCTAGATCCTGCCCCAAGCCCTCCCAGTGAGTGGGAATTTGCACGACTCACCTGGCTTCCCAGATCAGTGAGTGTGTGGTGAGTCTGAGGGAGAGACTTCGGCTTCTTCACACATGCACTACCCGGATCCCCTCCCCCAAGCCCTCCAAACCAGTGACTGGCCTGAAACCTCAGGGCCCTCTCACCAGCAACTCCCCAGATCCCCTGCCCTAAAGCCCACTGAGTGAGTGGGGATTTCCCCAAGTCCCTGGGCATCAAAGTTCAGTGAGTGTAGTACTCCAAATCTGCTCTGCCAGAGAGACATTTCCCAGTGATTCCTTGTCCCTCTACCCCGCAGCCCCTGACCAAGCGTAGCTCGGCCTGGAGTGAGAGCTCCAGGCCCACTGCACCGGAGGGACATTTCTCAGTGATCCCTGGTCCCAGCACATGGCCCAAAAACCAGGGCAGCCTGGCCTGGGAGTGGGGGCTTCAAGCCTGCCTAGGCTAAGGCACCTTTCCCAGCCTTCTCGGGCTCTGGCCTGTAGAAGCAGACCCAGCACAAATTGGCTGACCGAGCACAGCTGACCTGGTGAATAAGATCATCCACTATCCTTTTGGGAGCCCAGCAGACCCACCATAGCCCAGACCTGCCCATCTAGAGAGCAAACTGCCTGATGAAGGAGAGCCAACTCCAGCAATTTTCTGGATCCTCACCCCAAAGCCACCCAAGACAGTGGGAATTGCCATTACTTATTCTGCATCCCACTTTGGTTTGCACTCGCCTGACCAGGGAACCAACAGAGGAAAACCACAGGAGCTACAGCAAAAAGGACCTGAGCGCAACACCTAGATCTAGGACAGGCATACTTGGATAATCTCAAACTTAATAGACTGGCACCTGAATATAATAACACGCTAATGTTATAGCTGCGCCAAAGCTCTGAACCAAAGGTCAGAGGTCAGTGCTATACAAAATGACAAGGACAAGGAGAAAAATGCAGTTCCAGGCCTCGAGTCCGCCAGCAAGGGCAGGGGAAACTAGCTCAGCTGAAATGAATGAATTAACAGATGCAGCAGCAAAGGAACAAAGGCAGAAAGTTATAGAGGAAATCAGACGAGGATTATTTCCTCAAATAAGAAAAGAAACATCTGAATACATAGTATCTGAAATAAAGAATCAATTCTAGAAACACTGGGTGGAAAAACAATGCTTACCCAGAACAAGTGCAGAGAGCATTATTCCAGCTGAAACGTATGAATTAACAGCATCTGAAGCAAAGAAATAACAGCAGAAAGGTCATGAGGAACTCAAAGCAGAAATAATTTCTGAAATGAAAAAATAATTATTTGAAAAAAAATAATTCTTTGAAATCATAGCATCTGAAATACAAAAACAAGTCTAGAAACATACAGAGGAAACCCAATGTGGAAGAAACACTGCAGAAAAAGAATTAATAACTACCTCTAAAGTAGACAAAGATAAAAAATTGAGGAGATCAGAAATAGGATGGATTCCTTGAATGAGAAATACAGAAAAGAAATAGAATGCATGAAACAGGGTCAAAGAGATATAGAAGAACTAAAAATATCTATCATAAGTCTTCAAAACCATTTGAGTAAAAGACAGGGTTTCAGATCTTGAAGAGGCCAGTGCAGCTAGTGAAATGGTGAGAAAGGATCTCTTAAAAACAATGAGAATGTAGGAAAAAATAATCCATCAAGATGATGCCAGGATGAACAATGTGAGAATAATTGGTATCAATGAGAATGAAGGAGTCAATACAAATGGCATAAAAATAATTTGGGGAAAAGTAATCGCAGAAAACTTCCCAAAATATGAGGAAACAATCCAACATTGAGGTAACTGAAGCATACAGAATGCCAAATAACTTCAACCCAAATAAAAACACACTGAGACATATAATAGTCCAGAACCCAGAAATCCAACACAAAAATAATATACTGAAAGCTGCTAGAGAGAAGAAGCAGATCACATTCAAAGCAAAACCCATCAGAATTATAGCTGACTTCTCTACACAAACAATGAAGGCAAGGAGAGCATGGAGCAGAGTTCTTCAAGTCCTACACGAAAACAAATTCCAGCCCAGACTATTATAAAATGCTCTGCAAAATGCTCTTTCAAGTTTGATGGAGAAGTGAAATACTTCCATGACAAAAAACAACTAAAGAATTTCATGATGACAAAGCCATCCCTACACAGGCTGCTGAAAGATGTTCTAGAGAAAGACCACAATGATCAGAACTCCATGAATGAGAACAGAAGGAACCCACAAAACAGGACAGACATTTAAACACAGGGTAGAAAGGAGTAAAGAATAGCAGGTAAATATCATGACAAACATAAGTCAACACATTTTAATTATAACCATGAATGAAATTGGACTCAATTCATCAATTAAGAGAAATAGACTGGCACAATTGATTAGGAAACAAAATAAAACAATATGCTGTATACAAGAAACACACTTAACTCAAAAGGACATTCATAGGCTCAAAGTCACAGGATGGAAAATTATAGTACATGACCCTGAACGTCAGAAAAAAAGCAGGAGTAGCAGTTCTGTTCTCAGACAGTCTCAACTTCAAACCAAGAAGGATCAAATGAGACAAAGAAGGCCACTATATATTGGTCAGGGGAAAAATTCAAGAGGAAGATGTAACACACATAAATATCTATGCACCAAATACAGGAACACCCAACTATGTAAGGCAAATCTTAATGGACATGAAAAACCTAATATCTAAGGCCACAATCTGAACAGGAGACCTTAACACCCCATTATCTCAAAAAGATAGGTCAACTGGACCAAAAATTAGCAAGGAAGTAGCAGAACTAAACCAGAGCTTGGAACAAATAGACCTGGCAGACCTATATAGAGTGTTCCACCAAACCACATCTGAACACACATTTTTTTCAGCTGCATACTGGTCATTTTCCAAAATAGACCACATACTATTCCAGAGGTCATGCATAAGTTTATGCAAGAAAATAGAAATTATACCATGCATATTATCTGACCACAGTGCAAAGATACTGGAACTAAATAACAAAACAAACCAGAAAAACCCACTAAATTCAAGGAAACTAAACAACACCGTACTAGCAAACAATGGGTCACAGAAGAAATTAAAAAAGAAATTGAACAATATCTACAATTCAGTGAAAATTCAAATACAACTTACTGGAATTTTTGGGATATGAAGAAAGCCGTTCTTCAAGGGAAAATCATAGCTATGAACTCACACATTAGCAAAAAAGAACAGGAACAAGTAACTACCCTAATGTTGCACCTCAGACATCTAGAAAAAGAAGAGCAAACAAAACCCAGAATGCAAAGACAAGAAGAAATGATAAAGATTAAAGCAGTAATTACTTCAATTGAGATGAATAAAACAGTTCAATGAAAACACAAATTAAAAAGTTGGTTCTTTGAAAAACTAAATAAAGTTGATAAGCCTCTAGATGATCTCCTCAAAAAGGAAAGAAAAAATTCCAGTACATGCCACAAAGAATGAAAAGGGTGAAATCACCACACACCAAGCGGAAATTCAGAAGATTATCAATAGTTACTTCGAGATTCTTTACACTCCCAGAATAGAAGACACAGAAGACATGGACAGGTTACTCGAAAGATACAAATTACCAAAACTGAACCAGGAAGATGCAACAACTCTCAATAAGCCAATAACAGCCAATGCAAGAGGAAGATGTAACACACATAAATATCTATGCACCAAATACAGGAACACCCAACTATGTAAGGCAAATCTTAATGGACATGAAAAACCTAATATCTAAGACCACAGTCTGAACAGGTGACCTTAACACCCTATTATCTCAAAAACATAGGTCAACTGGACCAAAAATTAGCAACGAAGTAACAGAACTAAACCTAATAAAATGAACCTAATAAAAAGCCTACCTACAAAGAAAAGTTCAGGTCCTGATGGAGTCACAGCTGAATTCTACAAGAAATTTATATAAGATATAATCCCTACACTCCATACATTCTTCAAAGAAACTGAAAAGGAAGCAGTCATCCCAAAATCATTTCAGGAGGCAAGTATTATACTGATTCCAAAACCAGGGAAAGACACAACCAAAAAGGAGAACTACAGACCAATCTCTCTCATGAACAAAGATGCAAAAATACTCAACAAATCCTAGCAAATAGAATACAGCAAATCATCAAGAAGATCACACACAATGACCAGGTAGGATTCATCCCGGGGATGCAAGGATGGTTCAATATTCAAAAATCTATAAATGTAATACACTATATTAATAGACTGAAATCTAAAAACCACATGATCATCTCAATTGATGCAGAGAAAGCCTTTGACAAAGTCCAACACTCATTCATGTTCAAGGTCCTACAGAAAATTGGAATAGATGGACTCTACCTTAATTTGATAAAAGCCATCTATGACAACCCAAAAGCTCATATAATCCTAAATGGGGAAAAACTGAAATCTTTTACTCTTAAATCAAGTACAAGACAAGGATGTCCTCTATCACCCCTCCTATTCAATATAGTCTTGGAATTATTAGCAACAGCCATTAGAAAAGAGGGAGAAATAAAGGGAATAAGAATAGGTAAAGAAGAAGTTAAATTTTCATTATTAGCAGAAGACATGATACTTTACTTGGAAGACCCCACAAATTCCACCAAAAAACTACTAGAACTGATACAGAAATTCAGTAGCATAGCAGGATACAAAATCAGTATTCAAAAGTCAATAGCATTCTTCTACACAGATAACAAACACACTGAAAGGGAAACAATAGAAACAATTCCTTTTACAATATCACCACGGAAAATGAAATACCACGCAATTCACTTGACCAAGGAAGTCAAAGATCTTTTCATGGAAAATTACAGCACCTTAAGAAAAGAGATTATAGAGGATTTCAGAAAATGAAAATATATTCCTTGCTCCTGGATAGGAAGAACCAACATCATGAAGATGGCCATACTCCCAAAATTGCTGTACAGATTTAATGTAATCCTATCAAACTGCCACCAACATACCTCCCAGACCTAGAGAAATTGTTCCTAAAATTTATTTGGAACCACAAACGACCTAGAATAGCAAAGGCAATCTTGGCCAATAAAGACAAGGCAGGAGGCATCACAATTTCTGACTTGAAATTATACCTTAAAGCCACTGTGATAAAATCTACATGGTACTGGAAACAAAATAGACCTGAGGATCAATGGAATAGATTAGAAGGTGCAGAAGCATCTATGAAAACACTCAGCCATCTGATCTTGGACAAAGGAGCCAAATATACTCACTGGAAGAAAGATAGCCTCTTTACCAAATGGTGCTGGAAAACCTGGCTTTCTACATGCCGAAAACTAAAACTTGACCCAGCTCTATCACCATGCACTAATTTGAAGTCAAAATGGATTAAAGATCTAAACATTGAAACAGAGCTGTAAATGGCTATGTCGACAACTACTTCAGATAACTCACTATTGTTGTGGAATGCTGGACTATGTTGGATTGTGTCATCCAGTTCGGGCACCTAAATTAGTTGAATGACAGGGTAGTGCCCATATTTGACATGTGTAGTCAAAGGAAGGCTTATAGAAAGGAAGAATCATGATGTGTGTGTATGGACAGTACTGTTGGGATTGATGTGCTCTGCTTCTGCATAATTCTGTGAGAGGCAAGATTTGCCCTGGTGGTGTTTGGACAGGATATTATGTTGGCTTCTAGTGCTATGGACAACCACTAGGAAGATAACAAGGTAGAAAGTATTAATTATTGAATCTTTGATATAATTCATGTATAAAAAATAAGGTACATAAAGAGCTACACTCTCTTAGTTTACTGATAAGAATGTCTGTAAATATAACATCATGTATGCACCTTGTACCATACCAAAACATGATAACAGTTTGCAATGTATTAATTTATTGAATCCATCCTGTTAAGGTGTCTTAAAACTGTCTCATTGATATTTGCCCTTCAGTAAAATAAACAAATAAATAAATAAAACAATAGAAAACAAAAAATAAATGTTTTATATCTCAAAAAAAAAGAAAGTAAGTTTATTTCTTGGCAAGAACAGAAGAAAACACATTCTCACACAATAACCTTCATGCTTCATACACAAGGTATTTTAGTATGTGCAATACTCAAGGAGAAAAAAATAAAGCCCATGGTAAGTATAAAACTGTATTAATGTTCATTTATTAATTCTGAACTGTACATATGATTACTAGGAAACTGTTGCTTCTAAATATGGACTTGATTTCCTGAATAGCTTTAAAAGATGACATGAAAAGTGATAAGTACCAGGGATAGTTTGCATTTTATTGTCATTTATGAATTTATAAGATCAAATCTTAATATTTTCTCTTTTTCACCAACTGCTCCTGTAAAATTCATTATTTGATATCACATTTTAATTTTGACATATAACTTCGAATTATAATTAAACTGTTTCATAATTAACAGAACAATTTTGCCTCATCCATGTGGTGAACTGTGCCCAAAATACATGGCTATGTTAGTACCACTGTGTTTCCATCAGGAACATGTAAAAATAAATCTTCCCTGTGCTACTAGAGTCCAGCTATTGGAAACCATGTTAGTCAGATTTTCTGAAGGTAGACACAATACTCGACACCCGAAATTTATGGAGAAGTCTAATTTGATTCATGGTTAAGGGTATTTAATTCAAGATTGGCTAGTTCTGAGGTAGGAAAACCCTAGTACAAGTGTGTAATGGAGCAAACCTGAAGAAGAGAAAGGTATAAGAAAAGGGAGAAGGACCAGACGTAGAACCCAAGATGACACCTCCATGAGCCAACCACCACACACAGTAATGTGCTTCACCAATACCCTGAGCAGATCCCAAAGCCTATTGGGTAGACATTACCACATGACTACCAAATACAGTTCTGAGAATTTGACACTTACTAAGTTACACAGTGTAGAAAGCTTCAGGGTGGTAGGCATTAGCACTGTTTCCTGAATACTTCTGGACATTCAGGCTTCAGGCATGTCAGGCATATGGCAAGATATATTTTTGAAATTTAGAGTAAACATGAAAATTGTTTGAAGAAATATGAGAAAATAAAAATCTTTTTTCTAAAAGCTTTTTCTGCATCAATTGAGATGATCATGTGGTTTTTAGATTTCAGTCTATTAATATAGTGTATTACATTTATAGATTTTTGAATATTGAACCATCCTTGCATCCCTGGGATGAATCCCACCTGGTCATGGTGTGTGATCTTCTTGATGATTTGCTGTATTTTATTTGCAAGGATTTTGTTGAGTATTTTTGTATCTATGTTCATGAGGGAGATTGGTCTGTAGTTCTCCTTTTTGGTTGTCTTTCCCTGGTTTTGGAATCAGTATAATACTTGCCTCCTGAAATGATTTTGGGAAGACTGCTTCCTTTTCAATTTCTTTGAAGAATGTATGGAGTGTAGGGATTATATCTTCTATAAATTCCTTGTAGAATTCAGTTGTGAATCCATGAGGACCTGAACTTTTCTTTGTCGGTAGGCCTTTTATTACATTTCATATTTCGTTGACTGTTATTGTCTTTTTGAGAGTTGTTATATCTTGGTTCAGTTTTGGTAATTTGTTCCTTTCGAGGAACCTGTCCATTTCTTCTGTGTCTTCTGTTTTGTGAGTGTAAAGATTCTCAAAGTAACTATTTGTAATCTTCTGAAATTCCACTATGTCTGTAGTGATTTCATCCTTTTCATTCATTATGGCATTTACTTGAATTTTTTCTTTCCTCCTTTTGATGAAGTTGGCTAGAGATTCATGAACTTTATTTAGTTTTTCAAAGAACCAACTTTTTGATTTGTGGATTCTTTGAACATTTTTCTTCAGGTCTAGAACAAAAAAGGGCATACAAAGAAAGAATTGTGATGTGTGTGTATAAACAGGACAGTTAGTATAAATATGCCATGCTTCTGCATAATTCTAAGAGAAGCAAGATTTGCACTAGTAGTGATTGGATAAGATATTATGTCAGCTTCTAGTACTATGGACAACGACTAGAAAGATAACAAGCTTGAAAGTATTAATTATTAAATCTGTGATATAATTCAGCTATGCAAAATAAAATAAGTACATAGCTGCACTCTCTTAATTCACTTATTAGAGACATCTGCTATAATAATGTATGTAAGTGTCATATCATGTATGCACCTTGTATGGTACCAAAACATTACAAGAACAGTTTGCAATGCATTAATTTATTGAATCAGTCCTGTTCACTTGTCTTGCAACTGTCTCATTGCTATTTGTTCTTCAATTAAAAAAAAATAAATAAAGATAAAACAAAAACATCATTTTCTATGTAAAAATCTTGCTTAGAATGTTCTACCATCTGGTTTTTCTACTGATGTCATTTCATTTGAGGTAAAAGAGAAATCAGTGAAAAGATAATTACCCTCAGAAAACACACTGCTAACTTCTCAGACATTCCTTCGACTTATATCAGATGTGACCATATCCCTGCCTTGGTCTGACAAAAGTTCACTGCTTGCTTGAAACTTATGATAAGTAAATGTTTTAAGGCACATGATTATTGCAGTTTTTAACATGGAAATCATAGTGTAAGACATCCTGGAGCCAAACAGGCAGGGTAAATTTTTTTTCCTTCATTTTACACATAATGTGATTTATTTATGTCACTTGAATTCTATATTTTCTTGCACTTATTTGGAAATTATAAATCATTGTGCAGCAAGATTTCTTATAACAAATGGTATGTTTAAATATGCAATTGCTTTTAGTAGCTGACTTATTTCTTCATAGCTCAGTTTGATCATTTGATCTTTTCAGACATAATGTAGATAATTATAGCAGGAACAATACTAATTAATATGTGCTCTTGATATTTGATGTTGTGCTATCCTACAATATGATCAGATTTTTATTTCACACTAAAAAAAAATCTAAATGTACTTCAATTCCCTTTAGACAAAGTGAAACAAATAAAAGCAAAATTTATTATTTAAAAATTTAACTGTAAAGAAAATGTTAACTATTAAAACAGTATGTGATGAAAATTAAGACTAAGAGAATGGAAACTATATTCTCATAATTCTGATTTAGATAACACATCAACTCAATTACAACATTTTGGCATATACAATTTTGCAAAGGGATTTAAATTTAAATAAATTAGTTATTAGTATGTTCAAGAATGTAGAGCTCATGCATAGCCTGGTTTTTAAAATGCACTTGATATAGTTGAAGTGGATTACATGTACAGTAAACAGTCCATTTAGCTATTTCTTTTTTCTTTCTTTTAAAGTCATTGTTTCTAAAACCACATCACAACTCCTGGATAGTTACAAAATCATTCTGCCTTCACTGTATGTTAGAAAACAAAATATTTCTGCTATCTTAGAACACTGTTTAAGCTGCATACATGTTATCTTTATTTGTAAAACTGTATTGTGTATAATTTAATAATAGCTATTGCAAGTCCATCTGACAATTAATTGTAGTAGGGCATGCTTGCTTTAGTGTTTGACAGAGGGGGAGACTGGTCATGCACATTATGAGATTAATGTAGCTCTTGCCCAGAGATGCTCTAATCCTATATTATCCAAATCCCTATAGTGTTACCAAAGAGAATCTTTAGAAAATATATCTAATTTATATTTCCAGAGCTTAATACATTCACAAGAGTCTTCCTAGTCATATTTGGAGTTCACACATTTGGTACAAATTGAATGTATCTGATACATATAAATAGATTGTGATTTCAGAATATAAAGACCATTTTGGGTAAGGCTATTATTTCTAAACAGGGCTAGCACTGTATGAGAGCTAGCATTTTGGTCCAACAGTGTAGTTTTCTTTTACATAAGTGTGTTTTCATTAAATTCTCTGTGAAAGGATTAGTGAGTTTTCCAATGAATTCCTGTTGCCTTCTGTAGATCATAAAATAACCCTAAACTGAAAATATGTAGTAAATATTCCAGTTAATTAGTCTCCAGTGCCACAGGTACACAACTTCACAGCCTGACAGAGAGTTCTTATGTCATTTTTTTCTCTTTTAAAAGTAACATCCAACGTTCCCCTGCACATCACTCCCTCGCAGATGTCGTTCATTCCACCACCAAGCTTCTTACACCTTGCACGTCTGAGTTTGTGATTTTTTTCACTTACTGGCAGTGAATGGTATAAATATAGGTCTGTAAGTGTCAGGGTGCTCAGGATGAAGTGCACAGGAATCATCACCTCAGGGTGGGTGTGAACGGTGTGCAATGAAATAGCTTGCGTTCTTTACACCTGTCTACTTGTCTAATGCACAACCCAATATTCAAAATTTCAAATATCCAGGGATGTGATTTTCAGAATCTTTAGTTTTACCCTTTGATGCTGTTGGCCTTAAAGCTGTTTGCATATAAATGGTGTCTTCACCAAATGTGCTAAAGAATTTCCTACTTCCTAAAAAGTATCTCTTAATTCAGATATAGGAAAAACAGAAAGAACTCATCCCTTCTCTGTTAATATTGCCACTAAGGCATCTCTTTAGCCTTCCTTCAAGTACAGTGGTCTAGAGGATTTCATGGTATAGAATTAGCATTTGTCTTTGTTGAGAGATGTAAACAACCTAAAATTACATTAAAATATGAGAGTATAAAGAATATATACACTGTATGTCTGATATATCATAGCAGGTGAGTTCCGTCTGTAGACCAAATATATCTTTATAGAACTGCCTAATAGCTTGAGAAGACTTTCTATTTTGCTTATCTCTTCAACCATCTTTAAATATCACATTGGTAAATGTAGTCCAAGCAAACCTTTTCTGTTTAATTCAGATAGTGTTCCATATTTATTTAAGTCCTATAAATCAATAAACACCTTACAAGACTATTAACATGTATGGATGCTGACTATTAGAATTCCAAAATATCTCTGGTACAAGGACCACTTAGTATTCATTTTTAGTGTTCATATATACCAGGTATATTGAACCAATTTACAAGCTGTCAGAGACCTGGGAGCTGCTGATCAAAATTTGTTGAGTATTGAAGATCGAGAGAAGGTAAGGGAGTAAGAAATAACTGGAGTAATGTGGTTTATAGTCAACACACTCTTACATGTATTTGATATGTGGTATTACTTCCCACATACAGTAGAAAATTAGGCAGAATGCAAATTTTTTCATTAAATTTCAAACAATTATAGTAATAGAGCTAATAAGTTACAAATATGACAGGGTAGAAGATTATTATCAACTTGTGTCTTTTTTCTTGTTCCTAACTTTTGTCTCTACATTGGGAACAATATGTTTACGAAAGTTAGAGATAAAAGAGAAAGGAAAACAGAAAATATTGTTGCTGTAGACAAGGCAGAAATAGTGGAGTAGATGAGGATTAAATACATGTACCCCCATGCATGCATACATGCCCCCTACACAAATATAAATACCCCTTCCCATGTCATGGACACATAAAGGACCGAATCTGTATTTACGTACATTAGACTATAGAGCTGCAAGGATGTGAGAGTGAAAGATGAGAATATTAGGTTAGGTTTTTTTAATTTATGTATTTGGTAGAGGGTCATATTCACAGTCATCTTCCTGTCTCAGCCTTCTCAGCACTTGGATTACAGGTGTGTGCCACTACTCCAGGACTCAGTGGTGTGTTCAGCTCACCCCAGGGGCATGGCCAGCACAGCATGTGGTGCTAGGGATTGAACCCCAGTGTCTGCACTAGCCTAAGCAGGTGCTTAGGCCTCTGAGCTAACTTGCCAGCCCTTTGGATAATTTTTAGTATGTCAGCACATTAGTTTGGGTGAGGTGTTGATAATTGAAACATATGATGACTTA
>PVKA01036227.1:0-21992 GCA_004027165.1 Ctenomys sociabilis
GTAAGCAACTACACTCTTAATTCACTGATAAGAGATATCTGCTAAAATAATATCTGTAAATATAATATCATGTATGCACCTTGTACAATACCAAAACGTTATGAAAATAGTTTGCAATGTATTAATTCATCAAATGTGTATGGTTAAGGTGTCTTGAAACTGTCTGATTGACATTTGTATTTTAATAAAATAAAAATAAGTGAAAATAAATAAATAAATAAATAAACTAGGACTGAAATCCCATTCAAACTAGCTATCCCCCTACTGGGAATTTTCCCAGGGGAACTGAAAACATCATATCACAGTGTGTGGAGGGCACCATAGCCCGGAAGCCTTCGTTTCTATTCCTTTTATGGATATAAGTTACACTTCCTGTAGAATTGCTGCATCATGACTTCCTGCCACGTGTTCCTTTGGTTAGACTTCCTGTCACGTGCTCCTTTAGTTGATCACCTGAGTATTGTTAGCCTATAGCATTACCCTAATATACCTACGTCATTAGTGACGTTGACTCCCCTTCCCTCTGCTATATAAGCTGTATCGCTTCCTTGAATAAACGAGACTTGATCAGAAAAAAAAAAAAAAAAGTTAAATATTTGTGTGTCTTTCTCCTGAAAAAAGTGTATTCAGTTTCTTGGCTTATTCCTCCCTTACTTTAGCTGGCTATTAAGTTATATGTTGTTGTATATATCACTTGAGTAATATTATTGTTGAAGAAATTCTACTTTTCAATATACTGCTATTTGGGTCTGTTATGATCAGTATTACCATGTATAGTTTTGCATATATGTTGGAATGGATAATTATCCAGCATGGAAATTTTATTGTAACTCTTAGGACAACTGCCTTTAAATGTCTTTAGAATGATTATGCAAGTATATCAGTACAAGTAAGTTTTGTATCATTTCAAACACTTGTGAATGCATCTCATTTACATTTTCAAGATGAACATTTATTATATAAATATATAATACTGGTTAAATGTGATATAGTTATATGGTAATTTATATACATTATATAATATGAATACTAAAACATCTATAAGTACATAGAGATGCATAAAAATATATAAGTTAACAATGACTAACTTACATTTTTAGTATCACGTTTGGCAAAGATAGTTAAAATGTAAGTTTTAATTCCATGTACTGTTTATAGAAATAATTTATCGTACTAAAATTCAAAATTAAAAAAAATATGTTTGTGTAATAGAAAAACTGAGTCATGGAAACATTGAGCTTAGAAATATTATCTCTCATTGTTTTTGTTGTAAGTTCGTCTTGAGTTCTGTTTTGTTTTATTTTCCCAATTACAACACAGAACCTTGTCAACTATTTGTGGGTTTCAGAAATGCCAGAAAATTGTATGTGTCACAGAATATAACATAACTCTTTTTTCCCCTGATTATTACAATTATTTTGAACATTAAAATTTTCTTCTAATTAGAACTGTAAAAAAAAAAAAAGAAAAAAAAGCCTAGGCACCTGCTCCCTGCTGGGGCATTGCTGAGAAGCCCCGCCCCCGAATGCTAATAAGCGACCCTGAGTTGTGAATGAAAGCCAGGGTCAAAGAATGATTCTTGGTCAGAGAAAACAAATAAATTGATAATGAATAAATGCTTCTCTAGATGTAAATAAATGCTTCTCTAGGTACACACACACACACACACGCACACACGCACACGTACACAAAGTCCTGTTTTATCCTGCTAAGCAATTGATCAGCAAATTTTCTGAGTGTTGTCACATACCAACCCATCAGAAGTTCAGGCACACAGACTGGGTGACCAGAGATAGCTCAGTAGACTAAGCACCTGCCTGACAAGTGCAGTGTCCAAAGTTCAATCCCATGTACTGAAAAAACGAAAAAAAAAAAAAAAAAAAAAAAAAAAAAAAAAAAAAAGCCTATTCCCCATACATTTCAAAATAACAACCGATTATTGATTCCATCCTCTGCAAATGCTCAATTCCTTCAGGACTGGGTTGAGTCTGCCCTGGGAGAAAAGGGAATAGCAGAGTGAAAGGAGGAGGTTGCAAAGGGGCAAAGCATTTAGATAGTTATCATGCTACCGAATTAACACGCTAATTATGAATGGGTCTTATTTGTATATCAAAGCCAGCATTCAGGCTCCAGGATATTACTTTGGGTCTAATTTAATGTGAAAATCCATGTGTATTGCATAATGGAAATGAATTAGCTGCTTTTCATTAACGACTTCAGGCCCTTAACCAATTTATGCAGCTACTGTTTTCACCATCCTACTCCAGAGCGCAGCTGGGTCCCACTGCAGGGAGGGCAGTCAGTCTACATTAGTCTT
Source organism: Ctenomys sociabilis (assembly GCA_004027165.1). Lineage (NCBI taxonomy): Eukaryota > Metazoa > Chordata > Mammalia > Rodentia > Ctenomyidae > Ctenomys > Ctenomys sociabilis. Next base: position 2,318 of record PVKA01036227.1, read on the forward strand.
CTCCAGTTTAGCAGGGCGAGAACAGGGGTGGTTGGGAGAGGTTTCGGGGACAAGCACACAGACACAGAACCAGGGAGCAAGGGAAGGACAAAGAGAGCAAAGGAAGAAAACAGGGAAGAAATGAAAAAAGACATTAAAATGAAAAAAATTAAAGGCACTTTCGAAAAGCACACAGGTAGCTGTCTCTTGGAGCAAAAGCAAAACTAGGTAGAGCAGGCTTACACTCAGTTTATGAGATGCCATTATTTTTAATTGCATATGGGACAGGTGGCATGATCTTTTCCTCAGTAGAGGCTTTTAAATGGCTAATGAGGCCACATTTTTTTTTATCATAGCTCATAAAATGCTCATGAAAGAGGATTCCCAGATCTGCTCCAGCAAGTGGCAGGAATAGTAGGATGGATGTTTTTGAAGCAATGGGAAGGATTTTTACGAAGATAATGGCAATGTGCCCTTTTACTATGATAACTTTTTAAAATTTATATATTCACTGTACTTTTCAATCAGACCTTGTGTTGCATGCCTACTCAGGGCCAGGACCTGTGGAGGAACCTGGGATCCAGTAGCCAAAAGAGCTGACCCCATGCTGAACTTTCTGTTAAAGAAGACAGAAAAGCACATGAATAGTGCGATGGTGGAAAATCTCCTTAGGGAGGGGATAGCTGAGCTGAGACGTAAAAGACAAGAAAGAGTTAAATTAAAATTAGAGACAATAGAAAGTAAACACTGGGGAAAATTTTGGCTTCAGAGGAGAATGGAAAGAAAGCTGGGTGCTTCACTGTAGGACCTGGGGCAATCTTGGAAGAGGAAGGCCTACAGAGGCTGGAAGGGCCTTGCAAGACCACAGAAAGCTATGCAGGTTTTGTTTAAAGGGTGATGGGAAGCTGCTGGAAAAGAGCAGGCCTGGAGGAAAACGCATTGGTTTATATGTGTAGAAAGTCCCCCTGGTTGCTTTGGGAGCAATGAATTGAAAGGGCCAGGAGTCAGTGTAAGCTGACTGTCACAGTGGTCCACATAAAAGATGAATATTAGCTCACTGGAAATGGAGGGCCCCTTGGGTCATACCTCTTTATTCAACAGTTGCTCTTATTCTGCTTACTTTACATCCCCCATCCTCCCTAGCCTGGGTTCCCCTCACCCCGTTCACCACCCACTTCTGCATATGAGCCAGAGCTTCCAGTCTTCTGAAGTCCTGAGCAGCAGAATTATGATGGAATGGAGGGACAGAGGGACTGAATAAAGGGGTGGATAGATGGTTTTGATGGTCCACAGCATCCTTCTGAATCCCCACTGAGGAGCAGACAGCCCAACACATACAGGTCCTTAAACATTGACGGGATGAGTAGAAATCTGAGCTGATAGATTAGGCTGTTTATGCCTGGCATGAGCAATCTTGGATACCACTGACTTATTAATGAAGGAGTTATAGACTTTGGGTTGAAGACAATTGCAGAACAAGGATTTGCGAACCATCTTTAGATGAGGTGGGCCCCACATGAAGAGAACATGTTTGCTGTTTGAGTAAGGATAGAATCAGAAGAGATGTTGCGATTTTGCAACATCAGCTTGCTGAAACAAAGCACTGGGGAACACAGACCTAGTTGGGAGCCATTTGAGGAAATTCCCTTCCACAGACACTGAACACACTCTTGCTGTTAATGACACATGCATGAGGGAGTTGGGTTAGCTGTGAGCATGCTTTTCATATACCAGCTTGCCAACCTCCTTCCTGAGTGTTTTCCATCTCCATTAGTTTCTTTGTTTTTTCTTTTCGCGATAGTGTTGCTGTGAGTCCAGGCTGGCCTTGAACACACAGCAGTGATCCTCCTGCCTCAGCCTTGTGAGTGTTGGGGTGACAGGCATGCATCACCATGCCCAGCCTTTCTAGATTCTTCTACATACTTAATTCATTCTTTCTAAAGTACTATGGCCTCTTGCTTCCTCTGTGAATCAGAAGGTGATATTAATTTGGAAGAGAGAAACCAAAGGCATGAAACAGGCAGAATCTTTTCATATCCATGCTCCAATCCTAATAGTATTTCTTGATTTCTTGGTCTGAAGTTGGGTGAAGAGAGAAGGAGGAAAAGACAGCCTGACAATGAATAAGGACATTCTGGTCCACCTAGGACCATCTGGAATCTACTCTTCTAGCGGTCCTTTTTCAAGTACCAGAACTGGAGGTCAGCCTAACCCAAAATCATGACCTTTTGTATCTTTTCAAATTGTAGCAGTGAGGAAGGGGGCAATATTGCCCAGACTGCTTATTGCTGATCAGCTTGTTGAACCAGAGCACTGGAGGACACAGACCTAGTTTGTAGCCATTGGGGAAAATTCAAGCACAGGTCACATTCTCTACAGTTTTGAAGGCCATGTTGGTGTAAGAGCCACTCCTGATGACATTATTTATGAGCAGTACACACTCTCCAAGTCTCTCTGGTAATCCAGTTGCCTTGGAAACACAATGATGCAGAGAATGACACATACAGTTAATGGTTGCTGCTTATCCTTATTAAGTGAAAAGCTTCACTCATCAACGTTTTAAAATTTCAGGTCCATTTTTATCTTGATCCTACTGCCTGATGCATTCATTCTATTCTCACACCCAGAGCCAGCAGTAGCCCTGCATCTTTCGCTAACTGACACAAAACCTTTCCTTGGTCTTGGATTTTGACATTTGCTAATTGGCTATTAACTTGTGACCTCAGCCTGCTCTTTGCAGAATACCAAGAGATAAGCAAATTTAAGGTATAGCGTGCATGAATATTTCCTTGCTGGTACTGAGCAAAGAAATTCATATACCTTTGAGAGGCCTTCCTTTCCAGCTCATTGACTCAACAGTGTACCCAGAATGAGTTAGAGGAGGGAGCTTTAACCTCCTTTCTGCAGCCTCTGCCTGCCCTCTCCAACCTTATCCCCAGAACTAAAACTTGTATCTTCTGTTATTCATCCCTCCTAATCAAAATGCACCCCAGATGTATTTGCGTCCTCCTTCTGTGTTCATCTTTAATATCTTTTATCTGACCAAGTGCTCCTGATTGAAGTTTCTCAGGGCTAGAACCTAGAACCCCCAGGGACCTAAGCACAGAAACAATTCTGTGCAACCACAGAAGAGAGTTTGAAGGCAAGAGCGGCCAGAGTGCAGGGCTTGGGTTACCAGCCGGTGGGACAGAAAGCACATGAAATGGCCTTAGCATTTGGCCTCTGTGCCTTCTGAGCTCTTTCCTGACTTAACTTCTCCAGCACCTTTCTGCCAGAGTCTTGAGTGCAGGCATGTGAGTGAGATGCAGTCTCGGGAGCAAGATCTCCAGGCATCAAGCTGCCAGCCTTATTCTCTCTGTGTTGTGGCATTGGCAAGTCATTTAACCCCTCTCAGCATTAGTTTCTTCACCTGAAAAGTGAGGAAACAAATAGCACCCTCCCTCCCAGCTTGTAAAGAGATGCACATAAAGTGACAGGATGCAATGTGATTTAAGTGTGCAACAAACATCACCTGCTAGGATTGCTTTTGCAATTGAAACAGATGTTAAGAAGGAAGCTCCAGTGTATGGACAGTATAGTTGGGATAGATAATGCCATGCTTCTACATAATTCTATGAGAGGCAAGATTTGTACTAATGGAGGGTGGACAGGATATTATGTTGGCTTCTAGTACTGTGAACAACCACTAGGAAAATAACAAGGTAGACAGTATTAATTATTGAATCTTTGATGTAATTCAGGTATAAAAAATAAGATACGCAAACAGCTACACTTTCTTAATTTACTGATAAGAGACATCTGCTATAATAATGTCTGTAAGTATAATATCATGTATGCACCTTGTATGATACCAAAACATTATGAAAACAGTTTGCAGTGTATTAATTTATCAAATCCATCTTGTCAAGGTATCTTAAAACTGTCTCATTGATATTTGTTTCAATAAAATAAAAATTAAAAAAAAAACACAAAAAAAGAAGGAAGCTCCAGCTTGACCTGAAACTACCTTTCCTGAGAATGTCCACTTACTTACATCTCTGCTTGCCTCCTTGACAGTCTGTTCTTGGCTTGACTTCAACTTGGCTGGATGTTTACTGCCCTGGCTTGGGCAGGAATTTTAAACTGTGGATATTGTGAGCTGATTGGGCCACTTGGAGTCACAAAAGCAGCCTTCTCCCTGCGCAAGCGGATCAAGGAGGTGTCCAGAGCCCAATCGTTTAGTGCAGTGAAGTGGTGGCAGGGCAGGGCAGGGCAGGCAGGGCTCCTGCTTGCTGGGTCAGCCTGGCAGGCTGCCACCCTCCTGCCCTTTCCCCAGTCTCGTTGTGTGCCAACACCCCACAAGCATAGGCTGCTCCTTAATCCCAACTAACATTCAGGCTGGGACTCAAAATATTTTATGTCTTATGCCTGGTAGAAAGTAGGGAACTACACCAAAGATTTTCAAACATCGATCTTCATCGGGAGAGGAAAAGAAATTTTAGTCAATGTTCTTCTATGTACATATATATATTATGTCACATAGGCTATAAAACACTTGCCTGGGTCCTAGCCGTTGTCAACAACATTATTTCTTGCATTATTATTATTCTTTGCTCTTCATTCCTTCCTTTCCAATAGCCTGCATTACTCTTCTGTGCTCATAAACAAACTTTTGGGATCATAATCCAGTTGTTTATCATTTGTTAATTTGTTAGTTTGTGTCTTTGTAGTGCTGGGGATTGAATCCCAGGACTTTTGCATGACCAGCAGATGCTCTAACACTCAGTTATACCACAAGCCCTACTTTCCATTTCAGTTAATCCTCCATTTGAGCCTGGAAGAGCTTGATATGAACCATCATCATTTAAATACTCTTAAAAAATAGTCATATCCTTTCATGTTTGATTCTCAGACAATATGAAGACGGTAGACTGAATAATAGGGGCTACTTATTCCCATTTTAGGGATGAAAACACAAAGGCTGCCAGGGATGAAGTGACTTATCCAAAGTCACAGAGCCAGTGCCCAGGCTGGCCACTCACCCTGTGCAGATGCAATCAGCTTCCTTTGTGGTCCTGCTGTCACTAGCAGTGCCCCACGTATTCTCTGACTCTTTCTAGGTTATCTTTACGTTCGATGGTTCTTAGATGTGCTGTGTTTTGAGCATACTGACTCTGATGTGCAGTGTGATAAGTATCTGTCTGTAGGTACAGTTTGAGATACTGTATGGGCGGGTGCTGAGGTCTGTACAGCGGAACTTAGCACTGTCCTACAGTCCCAGCATCTCTTACTTTAGACAGATCTGTTTCTCATTCCCATTCTGCATTCGTGACAAGGAGCCTGGGTTTCTAACGGTGAAACAGAGCAACTAACACAGGCTGGCTGGGAGGGAAGAAGTTGGGGCACTGCTAGTGACAGCAGGACCACAAAGGAAGCTGATTGCATCTGTACAGGGTGAGTGGCCAGCCTGGACGCTGGCTCTGTGACCTTGGATAAGTCTCTTCATCCCTGGCAGCTTTGTGTTTTCATCCCTAAAATGGGAATAATAAGTAGCCCCTATTATTCAGTCTACTGTCTTCATATTGTCTGAGCATTGATGCCATCATATAGACTGACTGGCATGGTAGAAATTCCCATAGAATTTACCCTCCCAGGGGTTTCCATCCATAGTGATATAGTTCCCTAAAAACTTTTGAAAGTGGTAATATACTTCTGATTGTCCCATTGTGTGAGGGAACGTGACTGGTGGGGTTGTTTTGGGGGCAGGCTAAACATTTCACTGTGTAAAGGATAATTCCCCACAACAAAGAAACTTCCACCCCGAATGCTAAAAGTTCTCCTTCTGCAAGACTTTTATCCAGATGCCCCTTGACTTATGATGGACTGCTGTCCTACTGAGCCCCCAGACCAGGAAATATGGTAAGAACTCATGTGACCTATTGAATATCCTAAAGGAGCACATGGTGCCTCATAGAGCTTTGGTTGCTCCTTTGGGATCAAATGGCTTGCTGTTGCTGGCCTAGAGAGATGCTATCATATGGTGTGAGGTGGATCAGAGAGATGATTAAGAAGTCAGTTTGGGGCCAGTGAGATAGCTCAGCAGTCTGAGGTACTTGCTTAGGGAAGCTTAGGCAGGCGCAGGGGACTGTGGCTGGACTCCTGGCATCATATGCCATGCCAGCCCTGCCCTGAGGGCAGGCTGAGCTGGTCAAAAAAACCCCAAAATTAAAAAGAGGTCAGTTGAAGGGACTTGGAGATTTATTAAATATAATAAGAGGAGGAGAAAGAGGAGTCTGAAAAGGCCAGGTATGGTGGCACATACCTGTCATCCCAGCACTCCGGAGGCTGAGGCAGGAGGATCATCTTCATGAGTTTGAGGCCAGACTGAGGTATATAGTGAGACCTTGAAAGAAAGAAAGAAAGAAAGAAAGAAAGAAAGAAAGAAAGAAAGAAAGAAAGAAAGAAAGAAAGAAAGGAGTCTAGAGGAGCTGCCATGTTGCTGGCTTAGGGAAGCTAATGGAGATGGCAAAGATTCACACATGTCCTTAGCCAAGGAAACACAAACCTAAGATAGGAGATCCTGTTTCTCCTAATTGCACTACAATAAAGTAGAAAACTCATAGTTGCAACTGCTGTAAGTTCAGAAACTTTGTTTGACATGATCTGCCAGGGAGTGTGGGAGCAGGCTGCAGCTGTCCCACTCAGATGCCTCCCAACAATGCCACAAATGGCTTCTGCCTATTCCCAAAGCATGTGGGGCTGCTCTTCATGCCTTGGCTTGACAACTGTGTTAGTAAGAGTGGAGTCAACGGTACTGCAGCAACAAACAACGGCAAAGTCTCAATGGCATAACAAAATCTAAATTTCACTTCTCAGTTGCATTACATATAAACCATGAGCTGGAAGGGTGATTCTATTCAGTAAGAACCCCCAGCTCCCACGCTGCCGGGCACCCAGTGTAGAAAAAACCAAAGCAGAAAAATGATATAATACTAGAGTAAAGCAAGACTGATGAATTAAAATTGTGTATATTTCAGGTATGAAGTATGAGGTTTCCATGTGTGTACACGCAGTGAAATTAGCATCACTAGCAAGTATCAGCACAGCCATCACTTCACATAGCTATTGATTTCTTTTAGTACTGAGAACACTCAAGCCCTAGGCTCTGCAAATCCAAGCACACTATCCCTTATTAGCTGCAGTCTCCATGCTGTATCTTAGGGCTGCGAACGTAGCCATCTTCTAACTGATGGTTTGTAGGTGTCCATGGTTGCATTCCAGTTGCCCCCATTGCCAATCCTGTAGCTCACATTTTAGTCTCTTTCTGTGTACTCAGTCTTTGCAGATTCCATACATGTCTTACTTGGTCCATGCTGCTATCGCAAAACAGAAAAGACTGTTAAACAACAGAAATTTATTTACTATTATTATTTTTTGTATTTAAGGCAGGGTCTATAGGATGTTCAGGGTCTCACAACTAGATGGGACTCATAGTGATCCACCTGTTTACAGCCTCCCAAGAGCTGGGATTACAGGGGCATACCACCACGCCCAGTCTCATTTGCTGTCTCAGTGTGCCCCTGGAGCGAGGCTGATGCAGCATGCCCAGGGATCGAACCCTAGGCCCCTGTGCCTGCTTGCAGGCACTTTATTCTGCTGAGCTATTTGGCTGGCCATCTAAACAACAGAAGTTGATTTCTCATAGATCGAAAGACTGAGAAGTTCAAGGTTGTGGTCCCAGCAGGCCAAGTGTCTAGTGAAGGCTGCTGTCTGCTTCCAGGATGGCAACTTTTTGCTACATTCTTCACCTTGTGTCCTCACATGGCAGAAGGGACAGAGGGATGAATCTGAAGCATTCATGAGGGCCAAACTCTCCTAGCTCAATCATCTATGATGGCTTCCATATTGCTGAATTGGGCATTGAGTTTTAGCATGAATTTTGGAAGGAGAGCAAGCATTTAAAGTACAGCAACACCTATGCAAGATCATTTGCCATTTGGCCTTCTGAGTCTGGCTTATTGTTCTTCTTATATTCTCCAATTTCATTCATATTGTCACAAATGGCAGAGTTTCATTCTTTTGCATGGCTGAGTAGTATTCCACTGAAGATGTGTACCACATGTTCTTATCTATTCATCAGTTGATAGTCACTTAGATTGTTTCTATTCACTATTGTGAACAAGAGTACAATAATCCTGGCCATGCAGATGCTTTGTCAACATACTCATTTCTTTTCTTTTGGACATATAGTCTGAAGTGGAATTGCTGGGATAGGCAGCAGTTCTATTTTAATTTTTGAGAAACCTCCATATTGTTCTCCACAATAGATGTCCCTGTGTACACTCCCAACTGCACTGTGCAAGAGTTCCTGTTCCTGGATGTCCCAAGGAAGCTACTTTAAATATAATATAAAAGAATCAATGCACAAGGAGCTGCTCACCCTGTCCAGAGCACTGCACCTGCCTACATCGGCATGCTTTCCTCCCTTGCTTGCCCTGGATCATGCTCAAATCAACCCTCTTGAGGCAGCTTCCCTGGTGGGGTGATGCGACTGCAGGGGGCCAGCAGGGAAGAAAGGTGATGAGGAGGCGAGGAGGGCAGTGTGGCCTGTGGGATGGAAATTCTTTGGATCCTTGGTAAGGATTCACACCCCTCCTGTGAGTGAGATGGAGAAGGTTGTCATAGTGCTCTAAATAGAGACCAGGTATGATCTGTCTTGTGTTCTGAAAAGACTCCCTAGGGTTGCTTGTGTGTGCAGACTTGGGGGTAGGTGCAGGCAGCCAGAGTGAGAAGCTGCAGCCTTTGTGAGGAAGAAAAGCAGCTCCACCCTGCGCTCCTTGGGGAGGCTGTCCGGCCTCATGTGTGGGACAGCTGGGTAGGCTGGGGAAGCCTTCTCGGTGGCAAGAAACGGGCTGGCTTTTGCAGTCTTCTTTGAAGATCGTCCATTTCTCTGGGCTCTACTCTTTGCCCAGGCGTGGGAGAGGACAGAGGTGGATGCTAAGCAGCAGATGGACTTCCCCACGTGGGGGAGGCGGAAGCCCTCGCGACAAACTCCCCTCCTTTGTTCCCATGGGACCCGGACAAGTTCCTTTTCCTCTGAAGACATGGTATCTCAGCCCTGCCCTGTCTGTGGGCAGGGCTGCCATGCAATGCACCAGTGGCAAGGGTGCACCTAGCAGAGCAGTGGCCCTGTACCGCGTCTCTACTGTCCCTGTGGGTCAAACACTCTGCTCCCATCCTGGCCTCTACTCGTGCTGGGCATTGGGCAACTGCAGCCAGGACAGCTGCAAGCTCCTAGGAGCTGAGTGCAGGTGGCCCAAGGCTACCTTAGACAAACAGCTTGGAGCACGGCTCCTGGGAGCTCCTCATCCTGAAGAGAGTCACTGGCCAGAGACTGAGTACACTTGGAGTCTACAGGACTTAACGTACTGATTCATCTAGTAGCAGCTGATATTTATTGACTGCTTATTATCATCCCAGGCATTGCATTAAGTGCTCATAAGCCAGAGCTCCTCATCAAAATTAATATGTGAAATGAAGTGGAATAAAATGTAGTGGAAACACCTAGAAGAGCAAATGATAGAAAATCAAGTGGAAACAACAGTCATGAACCACACTGTGCCTGACTGGATTTGTTCATTCTGTGATCATTTTGCGAGATCTACTCTGACCGGGTAACCTGGATATCATCCTTGTGTTCTGGACCTCAGTGCAAATTTTAAAAAGTGTTGTCAGGTGCATTGGACTCAGGCAATTCAGGTTGTCCTCTTGATAGTACTTGCTGTTAGGTACTGGCCAGCTGGACCTGCACACTGGCAAACTTATTCTGTCACTGTCCACCTCCCCAAACTTCTCTGCTCCACAAAAAGAGTGAGAGATACTTCCTAAAGGTACCCTGCCCATCACTGCAGTGCCAAAGCTAGAGACATCCTGCTCTAGCCCATACACCCCCACACTGCAGCTCTCCATGTTCCTTTATGGGCCGTTTGTGATCACTGAGTCCTGGGTGGGTACTTTGGGAATGTTCTTGAAAAGTAGCACCAACTGAGAGATTTGGGTTGACCAGAGGAGCTCAGGAGGAAGGCGGTGAGGCAGAACCTATCCTTGTGCATGGCAGGGGGACAGGTGCATCACAGCCTGGCCTGGACACAGATGGTAGCAGGGGTACCTGTGACCTTATCCCTCTTCTTGCCACAGCCTCATGCTGAAAGCAACTACCCCTCAGGGCTCCTCACTTGGAGAAAGAGTTGCCGCAAGTGAGGATTTCCATGGCAGAAGGAGCTAGATTTAAAAAAAAGAAAAGAAAACCACATGGTGATCTCAGAAAACTGATTCAAAATAGGTGGTTAATGAGCTGGAACATTGGTCTGCATGCAGATCTTCTGTGCTGCAAACCAACCACTGAAAAGCTTCCCATTAAGCAGGGGTGGCCAAGAGCTGGCTCCTGGGCCATGAGAGCTCATCTTTGGGGGCCCCTGATGCTCTGAAGAATCATTCTCAACCTAGTACTGGGTGAGCTTCTTCCTCTGGCTCCACTACCCCGCAGTCCCAGGGATAGTTAGAAGAAAGAACTGGAAGCTGCACCTTGGATTCATGAATGTGTGCCCACTGATTGTGAACCAAACCCAGAGGGACGGTTCTACTCAAAAACATAAATCAAGTAAATATATAAATAATGTGATAGGTAGGTAGGTCTGTAGGCAGACAGACAGACAAATAGACAGATAGATAGATTTCTTGCAAATAGTGGTTGACACCATGACAGAGGCTGAGAAGTTCCATAACCTGTTACCTGAAAATGGAGAAGCAGAGAAGCTGGCATTGCAGCTTGCAGGCCCAAGAGTTGGAGAGTTGATGTGGATTCTGTTCTGGATCTGATATCTGAGACTCACGCACTGAGGGCAGGAGAAGACTGATATCTCAGTAAAATCAGCGCAGGAGAGGGGTGACTCAAACTTAGCCCACCTCTTTGTTCTATTCAGGCCTCAAATGGATCAATGGTCCCAGCACACACAGAGGAGATCCGTGTGCTTTATTCCATCCACCAAAACAATGGCAAATCTCTTCTGGAAACACTTTCACAGACACCCTAAGAAAAAAATTTTAACCAAGTGTCTGGGAATCCTGTGGCCCAATCCAGCTGACATATAAAATAAAGCATAACAAACACAGAACTAGGAATCTGAAGCAGGATCAAACCTGATTTCATTCCTGCCTGGCTGGGTGGCCTTGGATCAGTCCCACATCCAAGCTTTAGTATTCTTACTGGTACAAGGCAGTCAACGAGGTGGAATCTGCAAATCTTCCACACTGAATTGGGGATGGCGAGAGGTAGGGGCTTCCTCGCCCTCTTTGCCACACCTGCAAGCTCCCATTCCCACTCCAAGAAGGCTCAGTGTACTGGTTCCTAGGCTTTATGCACTGAGGTTCCCCTGGCTGGGGCCCTGTCAAGTCACCACCAGCTGGGAAAATGCTTAAGAGAAACCATTTAATCCCAGCAAGAGTGTTTGATCTTTCCATTACTGAATCCTGGTAATTGCCCCTCAAAGCCTCTAAAAGCTGCTAAAACCATCCTATTACTTTAGGATGTTTCACTAACAAGAAAATGAGCAAAATTTCTGTTCTTTGATTCTATGCGGTTTCACTGGTTACTGTTTAGCAGAACCAAGAGCAGGACTGTGAAACCAAGCTGAAGTCTATACAGTCTGACAATTGACAGTGTATTTGGACTCAAATGTGACTGTCTTTTTATCCTGCTGAGTAAAAACCTACCAATTCCTTGCCTGAGCTCCTTGCTTTCAGCACAGTGCAGAAAACCCTACCGGAAAGAACCTGATGGCTCTGTGGGCATCCTTTTTCTATTGCAAGGATCTGCAATAGATCCCCACAAACACCTCTAGGGCACCTCATTCCAGGGAATGGAACTTCTTTATTCTAGGAAATTCCTGTGAAAGCCCTAGGGTTCAGCCTTCCTCCTTGCCCTTGTTTTATCGTCGTTGTTATTGGAGGACAACTCCTGTCCATTCCATCTCCTTAATAGACCTGGAATCTCTCTGCTCTTCTCTAGACCATCTTCTAATGCCTTATACACTCCTCAAATGTTGATGAAATATAATCATCTCTAGATAGAACTCATGATTTTCTCTTTACATGATCTACTTTCTAAACTGAATTTCCAAGACAGAAAGCTGAGTGACACTCATGCCTCTGCCTACCTACATTTGGTCCAAACACTTTCCTTAGCTCTGGGTCACATACTGGAGAGCAGAGTTGGTAGTGTAGCCTATGTGTTGTCCCACCCTGTCCCTTGCATCTCTTCCTCTGCCAGTTCTTCATCGTTATGCACCTTGGAATTCTCCCTGCCCCCACCTTAGGCTGTATTCTGTAGCAGTTATTGAATGCACTCTCCCCCTCTCTGGGGAATGGCTTGAAAGCCTCAGCTCAAATATGCCTCCTCAAAGGGAGCTTGTTAGCTTGCAGGTCTCTGGTTATTTGGTTGGCCCCTTAGCTCAGAGAATGTACTACTAATCTCTGTAGCTAATGATTTGCCAGCCACAAGTCTACCTGCATCTCTAAAAGGGGAGCATCAAGAGTGTGAAGTCCTTCTGGACCTCACGTAGCAACGTGCCCAATGGAGCAGTGAATAAGGAGTCAGCAAATATCTGTGACTTGGAGACTCCTTAAAATATTCCAGATAATCAAGACGTGGCCTTGATTTGTCTTAGACTGATTTCCCTTGGGACTAGTTTGTGGGCTATGAGACTGGTGAGTGGGCAGATGGAGGCTGAGGCCATAGCCATGCAAAATGGTCCGCAAATCCCTGCCCTTCCCTGCTCTGTCAGCTTCTTTGCCCAGGTGGCTGGGCCTGGTCTACGGAAGAAGCTGCAGCAGAAGCCTAGAACTCCTCATCCATTCACAACACAGCCAGCATTCTTGCAGACCAGGGAGCTGTGCTTGATGGAAGTACAAATAGTTTCAGTTTCGGAATCTTTAATGACTATCCCTTAGTAATAACAGTACAGGATAACCTCTGGGCGCCTGCACCAAGGACCAAAAGCCTGGAGTTTTATGTGCTGGATGAGACTTGTCCCTCACCTCAAACTTCAATCCTTGAAGCTCCACACAGGGGCCTGATGGGTAGGCTCAGCCCTGGAACTCCCTGGGCAGGAGACAACGTTGAGGAACTGAAGATGCAACTAAACAAGACAGTGAACGCCAAGGTGGGCTTTTGCACAGGTTGTTGCCGCTCCTTCTCTGGCAGCCTGTGGTGACATCAGGAGGCTGGCACAGTTCGTATTGCTGCCGCAAGGAGAACCAAAGCCATGACAGCTCAGTTTTTACTCCTTGCTGTGGCTTTCAGAACTGTTTGCTCTCTGAAGAGCCACATTATCTGTCACTAACTGCAGGCATCTACTTGAACTCAGGGATAGAAAGCAAAGAAAAAAAAACAACAAAGAAACCACATTTCCAGTCCCAGGTGCCCGACTTCTTCCTTATTACTGGGAAAAAAAAAAACAAATGACCAAGTGGCAGGGGAAAGCTGCAGAGCCCCATGTTCCAGAACGGAGGCAGCGGCCACACTAGGTTCCAGAATGGCACCAACATGGGGAATATATTCCTCTGAATCAGGGTCAGAGTGCTCAGCAGTCCAAGCTCTCGACCCCTACAGCCAAGAGGGAAGAAAACCTGGCTACTGCTCCAGCTGGCAACAGACTCTGGCATCATCCACATGGCGTTGGTTTTAGGCACATACGGAATGCAGGAGTTCTGAGGTTAAGAAGGTTTCCACCTAGACTTCAGAAGAAGGCCTGGAAGGCCAGGCAGGGTGCCCCTGGGAGAGCAGTATGTGCAGCTGTGAGTGAGATGCCTATTCAGTGGAAAACTCAGAAGTTTGGAAATGCCAGGTACATGAATCATCTAAGGGAAAATGAAGGAGGGAGCAAAGCTGGCCTAAGAGACATGTCATGAGGTGTACCACGAAGAGTGCTGTAAATGAGGAGCCATGTCGGGCCTTTGGAGCTCACAACTCATCGTAGCTTGCTTCGGATGGAACTGCAGGACTGAATGTTTGCCCTGCTGGATTTTGGACTTGTGTTGGTCCCAGTGCTTGGTATCCTGCTGTGTGTACCTTTTGGAATGGAAATAATTATCTCATGCCTTTGAATGTTGCAAGCATTTAAATTTTCATTTTTGTGGGGGCTCACAGTTGAGAGTTTGCCTTGGATCTTGGAGGAGACTTGGGACTTGGACTTTTCAGCAATGCTGAAACTGTTGGGACTTGGGCAACTCTTAGAGATGGACTAAAATGTCTTTTGGACCGAGGTGTGCATGAAACTTTAGGGGCCCGGGGGTGGAATGTTAAGGTTTGTGCACAGGTGTCCCCCCAAAGCCTTATGCAGTCTTGGGGTGGCTTCTGGAGTTTGTGGTTGATCACTGTGGGTGTGGCTGCTGCACCTGCCCTGGGGCGGGTAATTTGCATGACAATGTAAGGAGGGGAGAGAAGCTGGCTGCTTGAGCTGCTGCTACTCCCTTGTGCTCTTGCTCTTTGTCACTTCCATGAAGAGTTCCTTTCTGCTCTGTGCTGTTCTGCCCAGGACCCAGCTGAATATGGACAGAAACCTCCAGTAACTGTGAGCTAAATGAAACTTTCCTCCTTTCAAAAAAATAGAAAAGAAATAAAAAATAAAAGACCGAGGGATTCAAGTCCTGTGCCCAGACTGAAAAGATGGCTCAAGATGTGAGCCACAGGACAGACAGTGACCAACCACGCTCTTGCCTGGGGTGGCAGAGTGACGTTCTCAATCTTGGTTTCCTCTGCAAGCTTTCTGCCCACAGTTGCCCTCAAATCAGGGCGTAGCAACATTTACCTGCCACTCAAGCCAATAACAGATTTCCTTTAACTTCTCAGTCACCATCCTCCCTCCCATCTCTTCCATCATTACTTACTTTTGATTCTGTCTCTGAGCCTCTCTCTCATGTATCAGCTTCTGCTGTATTGCACCATCAGTGCCTTAAAGTAAGTCGGCATCAGCTCTGGCCTACACTGTGGCAAGACTTGCCCTGCTGCCTGTGCTCTGTCTCCTCAAACCTGTTCTCATTTCAGGAGCCATCCTGCCTTTCCATGGTGCCCATTCATCACCTCCTGTTTAGCATAGGCCGAGACTTCTCCAGGCCCCCAGACCCTAACTCCTGACTATGACCTGCAAAACAGTCCTGCACAGATGACCTGCAAAATCGTGCTCTAAGCCAAAGCTTACATTCTAATACATTCTGTTGAGAATCAGGGGTCATGAAGCACTATGGAGAGAGAAGCTGCAGACACTCTGGAAGACAAAGACAGCTCAGGCTCATAGTGCAGAGTATGCAGGGGAGAAAGACACACAGGAGCAGGCCTCAGGCGCATGGGAGGAAGTGCCTCGAGATGGTAAGAAAGACGTCAAAACATGGAAGCGAAGGACTCCATGCTACCCCTGAGTGGGGTACTCATGCTGCAGCCCATCAGGCGGCTGAGGTCACAAAGCGCCTGGCATTGGGCAGGGTGTGCAGCAGTCGGTGTCTTGCTTCCTGAGTGGGAAGTGGCACACTGGCGAGGCGCAGCGTTCCACTCCTGCTTGTAAATCTTCTTTCTTTCTTTCTTTCTTTCTTTCTTTCTTTCTTTCTTTCTTTCTTTCTTTCTTTCTTTCTTTCTCTTCCTTCCTTTCTTCCTCCTCCTCCTCCTCCTCCTCCTCCTCCTCCTCTTCCTCTTCTTCTTCTTCTTCTTCTTCTTCTTCTTCTTCTTCTTCTTCTTCTTCTTCTTCTTCTTCTTCTTCTTCTTTCTTCTTCTGTCTTTATGACACAAGGTCTTGCTATGTGGCTCAGGCTGGTCTTGAACTCACTTTGTAGCCCAAACTGGGCTACAACTCACAACCACCCTCCTGTCAGCCGCCTGAGTGCTGAGATTACAGGAGTGCACCACCACACTTGGCCTATGCTCATGAATTTTAAAAGCAAGACCCAAAAGGACCACATTTTTTTTTAATTAATTTAGAGGCATTCCGGAAGAAAATTGGAGAATGTTTATAAAAACACAAAAATATCTGCCAACTGACAAGATGAAATCAAAATGTCTGATTCCAAACAAACAGTAGCAGACCTGCAATGAACCAAGAAAATCCAAACAAAGAACAGAAATAAATTAAAATCAAACTAAAACTGACATAGATGTCAGAATCAGCAGGCAAGGGCATTAAAACTATTACAATTGTGTTCCCTGTGGTTAAAAAAAGCAAAGGAGAATGTGAAAGATGTAAAAAGACCTAAATCAAAATTTGCAAATCAAAACTACTCTGCATAAAATTTTTGAATGCTCTGTATGAAACTAACAAATTAGACATTGCAGACAAGGATGAACCCCAATATGTAGCAATAGAAATAATCTAAAATTGAGACAAAAAATAATTTTTAAAAAATAGTGTATGTATGTGTGTATAAATGGGAGAAGCAGAAGAAAGATAATGTGACAAAGCACTGGCCAATATATTTATTTATTTAAATTTTATGTGAAATTTAAACCCACTCATCAAAATTCAAAACACACATCTATGTGAAGAAACATGAAAACTATAGCAAGTCACATCTTAAAGAAATTCTGAAAACTAGTGATAAGAAAATCTGAAAATGAGACAGAAGGACTTTCCAATGAGAAAAATAAAGGTGAAGATGGCAGCAATGATGCAGGTGGGACCTGAAGTACCCCAGCCACGAAAACTCTCATTCACATGCAAGAACCCAAGTTATAAAGAGCAAAGCGGAAGACACATTACAGAAATTAGCAAGATGGATCATCTTCACATGAACAGGGGTCAAGAGAGCAAAGGAAGAAAGTGGGATAAGAAAGCACTGAGTTGTGTTGTGCACACACACTAGCTCCTCTGGGAAGTTAATCACTCCAACCTGTAAACATATCCTCATTTTACAAAATGAAAACTGCAGCGTCCACCAGCTGGTAGATGGCTATTTTAAATATAAAAAGTTAAATGAGATCAAGATCATTAGGATGGGATCGATAGGAGTAGATGGGATTCAATAAAATGGTGGCTTTCCGAAATACGCAATAGGTGAACGATAGCACACCAGCTGACCCTCCCTAGGTAGGGGAAGCTTTTTATGCAGTGCATTCAATGATATAATATTGCTTGATACAGAAGGCAGGAAGATGTTTACTATGAGCCCTGAAGTAAGCGCTAAGATAACACAAACAGCTTTAGTTCATAAGGTGAAAATAAAATAGAATCATAAAGCATATTTTAATTGAAAGAGGGAAGAATAAGAAATAGGACCAAAGAACAGAGAGGAAAATATAGGGAGAAGCCCGATATAAGCCTAATCACAACAGAAATTGCATTAGAGCAAGTAGTTTAAATACGGCAAATCAAAAGGCCAAGCTTGCCGGATTGGAGAAGGAAGCAAGATCCAACCTTAAGCCGCCTATAAAAAATACATTTTAAATTCAAACAGCATAAATAAAGGGATGGAAAAAGATATACTACACTAACACTATGAAAAAGAAGGCTCTCAAGGCTGTCTGCGCAGGAGGCAAAGTAGATTTCAGAGGAAAGAATGTTACTTGGGATAAATGAGGTCACAGGCTGACGGTCAGGAGGTCAGTCCGTCAAGAGGGTCCAACAGTGCAGAACATGGCTTCATAACCGAGCTTCAAAGTACAGGGAAATGCATGTCGAAAAACTGCCGAGTGAGGAAGGCACAGGCAGAGCTGTGTCCGGATTGAGAGCCCTGGGCAGCCCTGTCTCAGCCAGCAGAATGTCAGAAGTTAGCACCATTAGCAATAACCCTGACCCAACTGATGGAGCATTTGTTTGTTTGTTTGTTTGTTTGTTTATTGTATCAGCCCAGAACGTTATTTATTTATTTATTTTTTTAATTATTATATTTTAGGGAAGGACCTACAGGGCGTTCAGGTCTCACTACTAGATCGGACTCGTAGTGATCTGCCTGTTTACAGCTTCCTGAGATCTGGGATTACAGGTGTGCGCCACCAAGCCCAGTCTTAATCACTGTCTCAGCGCGCCCCTGGGACTGGGCCGGAACAGCAGGCCTGAGGGTTGAAATCCTGGCCCTGCATCTGCTTGCAGGCGCTTTATCCCCTGAGCTATTTGGTCGGCCCCAGAACATAAGTTTTAAAAGGGTTCATGGAGCAATTCCTAAGCAGGATTACATTTGGGAGCCACGCCACGTGGAGGCAGTGTGCCAAACCAGGAAGGACAGCTGTGCAGCCTGCCTCTGTCTTACCAGCCTGAAAAACCAACTTCTTATCAGACACAGAACCAACTGTGTGTCTGTCTCTTCCATTTGTAACTTCTGAAATGAGAATTAAATACACTGAATATGAAATATCTGTTAGCATCTTCTAAAATGCTAAGCTCACACAGAGTAGGTTCACCAATCACAATGGAAGTAAACTAGAAATCAGTGCCATAATTGTTTATTAAAAAATTTCCAAGTATTTGGATTATAACATACTGTTAAATATCTATGGTTCAAAAATTTTCAAAAAGTAAATTAATATTTTTAACTAAATGAAACTGAAACTATATCAGTATAATATATAGGACTGAGTATCTACATGAAAAAAAATGTTTGCAAATTGCTGACCTCAGTTTTGACCTGCAGAAACTAGAAAAAGTAAAAAAAGGAGATCTAAAATATGTAGAAGAAAAATAATAAACAGCACAGCACAAATCAATGAAGTACAAATCAATAGCTGAGGCTTATACCAATAGAAAAAGAAAGATAAACTAAATATAAATATAAAAATGAAAGGAAATAAAAAGGTCTATAGCAAAAATTAAAATAAAACAAAAACAAGTCAAAAGCTGTTTCTTTGAAAATATCAACGGAATTGACAACTCTACAGCTAGATTGATGAAGTTAAAGAAAAATTTGGAATTACTAGAAATTGAAGCAAAGATGTGGTTATTACTAGTGATTTTATAGAAATAAAAATAATAAAGGAATCACACAGGACAATGGCATACCAATGTGCTAGGCCGCTTACGTGAAATGAATATCTTCCTGGAAGGGAACAGTAAGGCCTAGCGACACATGGCTGTAATCCCAGAACTCCACTCTGGGAAGTTGAGGCAGGAAGACTGCAAGTTTTAGACCAGACTGAGCAACTTATCCAGTCCCTATCTCAAAAAAATAATAAATAAAGAGGCCTGATTACATACTTTACTGCAAAGTCCCTGGCCCTCAAACCCTAGGATTGCAAAATGAAAGAGGAGGAGAAGAATGAGTAGGAGGAGGAAAAGGAGGAGGAAGAAGAAGAGGAGGAGGAAGGAAGGAGGAGGAAGGAAGGAAGGAAGGAAGGAAGGAAGGAAGGAAGGAGGGAAGGAAGGAAGGAAGGAAGGAAGGAAGGAAGGAAGAAAGAAAGAAAGGAAGGAAGGAAGGAAGGAAGGAAGGAAGGAAGGGGAGGAGAAGAAAAACTACCTACAAGTAAATGTCCAAGCCCAGATAGTTTCACTAGTCAACTTCATAAAACATTTCCGCACCCTGCTGTGTACTGGTGGGGTGGTCAGTGTATCACCCTGTACAGGACAGCAAGTTTACCAAGAATGCTGTTCTGTGCTGGAAGCTGAACATTACAGTGCTTGTCACTAAGTGATACATTAAAGATTGACGAATCTGCCAAAGATGCATAATTACTTACAAGCAAAAC
>PVKA01036228.1:0-21974 GCA_004027165.1 Ctenomys sociabilis
GAGAGAGAGAGAGAGAGAGAGAGAGAGAGAGAAGAACTCTGATATAGAGGAAGGGAGTAGGAAAAATCCTCTTCAAAGGGATGTTACTAATGAACTCTAACAGGATCCCACCTCCTAACAGCCCATCTATTTATCAACTTATCAGTGAGCTATGAGATCAATGTTCTGGTTCCAACATCTCTTTAGGCCCTACCTTTGAATAGCTGCAGTGGGATGCAGTTTTCTTGTGTGTGTGTGTGTGTGTGTGTGCGTGCGTGTGTGTGTGTGTGTTGTGTTGTGTTGTGATGCTGGGGAATGAACACAGGGTAAGAAAGCACTTTAGCTCTTTGCAATATCCTCAGCCTTTGAATTTTTTTTTTTATTTAAGACAGGGTCTTACCAAGTAACCCAGGCTGGTCTTAAACGTGTAATCTTATTGTCTGAGCCTTTCTAGAATCTTGTATTGCTGGTGTATGCTGCCATGCCCAACAGACAAGATTTTCTACAATAAGCATTCTCTCCAATGTGCTTGTGCAAGAGCACATACTAGTTTTAACATTTTAAGTCAACATCCTTGGAATCATAAGAATAAAAGTTTAAAATTTTAAATATTTGCCTTTTTTAATTTTGAAAAGAAGAAAAAATAAAACAGAATTTCAAAATAAAATAATAGGAGAGTAACAATAATTAATATATTGCATATTGTTTTTTTTTTTTTTTTTTTTTTTGTCTTTTTGAGACAGGGTCTCACTATGCAGTTCAGGCTGGCCTTAAGCTCACTTTGTAGCTCAGGCTGGTCTCGAACTCACAACAATCCTCCTGCCTCAGCCTCCCGAGTGCTGGGATTACAGGCATGCGCCACCATGCCCGGCATGCATATTGTTATCTTCAGAATAGTTACTCAGGGTATAAGATATAGGAATGAGATAACATCCAAATAATATTAACATAAAGCTTTCTTTTCAATGAACTAAGAGAAACTTAACTATGAATTGTGTCTTATCAAGAATATAATTTGAAGTCTTAATTGCTATTATCTCACTAGGACCTGCAAATAGTTTTTGTAGATAATGTTAAGAAGAAGCCCTTATGGTGGGCCATAATGCAATGACTGGTATCCCTATACAGGAGGGCAGGGATTTTTTTTTTTTCAGTACCTTGTGCTTGCCAGGAAAGAGCTGATTCTACTGAGCTATCTTCTCGGCATGGGAATTTGGACATGGGACAAGGTCGTGTGAAGATGGACAGAGAGATTGGGGTGATACAGCTGCAAGTCAGGGAATACTAAGGATTGCTGGCCACTGACAAGCTGAGAGGAGGCAAAGGGACATTCTACTACCTAGAGTCCCACAGAAGTCATAGCACTGCTGCCATCCTAATTTCAGACTTCTGTGACAGAACACATTTCAGTTGTTTAAACCTCCCAGGTTTTTTTAGTGGTACCAGGGATTGAACTCAGGACCTTGTGCTTGCCAGGCAAGCACTTATTCCACTGAGCTATCTCCCCATTCCTAAACCTCCCAGTGTGTAGCCTTTTGCTACAGAAGCTCTGGTGGGGTTTTTGGCCTGTGGATGATTTCCAAAGAGAACAGAGCTTATGAAAAAAATCAAGCCCATGGCATCCTGTTGTGTAAAATCTGAGAGTGACTTCTGAATACTGGTGTTTGTCTTAGCTAAATAATTTGTACCTTTTAGAATTTGCCTATGTCCTCCCTCCAAAAGCAGAGTTGACACAAAGCCTAAGTTCACTTTAATAAGGGATTACAGGGAACAGAAGTAAAACAATAAAAGCTGTGCATAATTGAGTTGGGCATTGCTGAGGGCAACTGAGGCTCCACCCTCCTGGGCACCTCTAAGGCATCACTAGAACACACAAGAGGCAGGCTTTATCCCTGGGCTTCCCAGAATTCCCTTCCAGGGTATCAGATCCCTTATACTTCTAGGACTGAGCGTGGGTGAACGTAGAGCGGCTCCTGGAGATCCCTTGCCACAATGCCAGGTGAACAGAATCCAGGTAAAAACAAAAGATACTGAGGAGAAGAAATACCGCCAGGCTTTCACTCACATGAAGCTGGTTGCTATGGAAATGACTGAAGCAAAAGGTGGGCTTAATGGTTGTGAAGTAGGGTATAGGGGGAACCCAAAAGCTTTTGGAATATTTGACTACTCACAATATTCAGCAGTTAGTCTAGATTTTAAGCTAAAAACTTCCAGAGAATCCTAGTCTATAAATAGCTTTGACCCATTTAAAAGAAGTTCATCATCATATTTATAAACCTAATTTATTGGATTCATAAGAATTATTTAAGCACTTGGGAAAGTTGTTGGACTAGCCAGACAGCTGAGTTAATTAATTAAAGGGATATTGAGTACATTAGACTTATAAATACAGTTAAAATATTTATATGAATTTGATTATTATACAAATCTTAAACATTATTTTGGAAATATGTAAGATTTTGAAATGGAATCTTATTTCTAAATTGAACTTAAAATTTTAGGGAAAACTAGGAGTTTTCATTCATTTCTGTAATATTTGGAACATTCACTTAAACTACCAGAGTACTGCCTGAATAGTCCTTTCTGTACAAAGAAACTTGCTTCTATACACAACACCCAACAGCCACAATTTACAGGAAGAGCATTTTATTATTTATTTATTTTGTATTTAGGACAGGGTGTACAGGGTATACAGGGTTTCACAGCATAGATCAGACTCATAGTGATCCTCCTGTTTACAGCCTCCCAACTGCTGGGGTTATAGGTGCACACCACCATGTCCAGTCTCAAAGGCGTGGGGGTTGTGGGGTGGGAAGGCAGTGGGCCAGCTCAGCAGGCTGGGGGATCAAACTCCTGGCCCCTGCCTCTGCCTACGCAGGCACTTTAATCTGCTGAGCCATTTGGCCGGCCCAGAAGAGCATTTTAGTTTGGTTCATAGTTCAGGATTCAGTCCATGACTTGCAGGCTCCAGGTAGAAATATGATGGGAACCTGTGGGGAAAGGAAGCTGTGGCACTCTTAGAGGCCAGGAAACAG
Organism: Ctenomys sociabilis; assembly: GCA_004027165.1. NCBI lineage: Eukaryota > Metazoa > Chordata > Mammalia > Rodentia > Ctenomyidae > Ctenomys > Ctenomys sociabilis. The sequence goes on from PVKA01036228.1 coordinate 3,015, forward strand.
CAGAGCCACAGTACCAGAGCGTGGGGTAGAGACCACATGTAGTTCCAAAGGCCACACCTTCTTGTCCCACCAGGCACCACGGTTTCTCAGTCCAATGAAGCTGACATAGCAGGATTTAATGGTCACGGGAATGTACAAGGTATTCAGTTAGTTTACAGACTAACTTTTATATTAGTTAGGATTCATGGTTGCAGACAACAACATTTTGGCAAAGCAAAGGGAATTTACTGTAAGGATTCTGGGCAGCTCAACAGACCAATAAGACTGCAGTCTCTGAAATGGATGGGAATCAGGTTGGCTTGAGAGTGCAGGCAGGGCATGGCCCAGACCAGGCCGTTTCAGCTGTAGGTGTCTGAGGCCACTCTGGCTCTTGTCAGCAGAAAAGATCTAAAACAGGGAATTTATTGCAACAAAATCCACGAAAAGGCTTCAGGAACTGGCTGTCACTGCACCAGAGGCTGACTTTCCACTGCTGGGAAGTACAGGGTGAAGAAGGGCTGTCTTGGCAGCTGTTGTTCCCTCTTTCTCCTCATGGTTTACAGTTCTGGAGAATCTTAGTACCCTACCCTGATTCCTGGTGCCAGAATGACAAGGACCTTCTCCTGACATGCCACTGGGGCCACTTGATCTCTTCAGCTGGTTTCTTTTTCTTTTTTTTTTTTTTTTTGTCTTTTTGAGACAGGGTCTCACTATGCAGTTCAGGCTGGCCTTAAGCTCACTTTATAGCTCAGGGTGGTCTCGAACTCACAACAATCCCCCTGCCTCAGCCTCCCGAGTGCTGGGATTACAGGCATGCGCCACCACGCCCGGCCTTCTTCAGCTGGTTTCTGACAGCTCTGTTTCTGCATTGCAGTCTCCCCAGTACCCAGTGAGGTGAAAGAGCAAACATATTATTATGTCACAGATTCCAAGGGTCAGGAAGTGAGACCAGCCAGTGGGAATGGCTTTCTCTTGTCTCCAGGGTCTGGGAACACTTGAATGAGCCTTACGAGAGGGCTTCTGTGCCACACGTCTAGTGCGTCTTCAGTATGGATTCAGCCATACTGCCTCACAGCAGGCATATGAGGTCCCTGGGATGGTGGCCCTAGCATAATGCAGATTCTCACGTGGAGTTCTCCTTCTCCCAGCGGACACACTCCATGAACGATGAGGCAGCTGCCTGGTCACAGCCTCCCCACCTCAGCCGCGGCGTCCTTCTTGTGCTCAGTTGGTCAAGGCCATCACAAGCTCACTCAGACTCAAGGGGACAGGGGGACACACAGCCCATTTCCTCATTTGGGGAGTATTTTAACAATTTGAGGCATGGTTTACAACGACTGCTCTCTTGTTCTTCTGAGGACTGATGCTCAAAAATTATAGTGTCTGCCCCTCCATTAGTTACAACTGCACCAAGAGCTAGCAATCAGCTCTCACAGATCTGCAACAGTAACTGCATCCTTCACCAGTGTGTCAATCTGTAAATGGCTTTTGTGGCACTGATCCTCTCCCTTGGGACTGGTGCAGGCAGACTGGGCTAAGCAAAGCATCTGGGCTGATCCCCTCTAGCCAGTGACTTCATTGTTCATCCCAGTAGGTTATAGGCATTAAATAATTTTCTTTTAGTTTAAAGAGAAAAAAATTTCAAAAGATAATAGGAAGGTGACAATGATTAATGCATTATGTATTATCTTTAATTAATTAATTAATTAATTTTTTACTTTTGTTTTATTGAAGTACAAATATCAATGAGACAGTTTTAAGATACCTTGACAAGATAGATTTCATAAATTAATACATTGCAAGCTGTTTTCATAATGTTTTGGTATCATAAAGGTGTGTACATGATATTATACTTACAGACATTATTATACTGTATGTCTCTTATCAGTAAATGAAGAGACTGTAGCTGTTTGCATATCTTATTTTTTATACCTGAATTACATCAAAGATTCAATAATTAATACTTTCTACGTTGTTATTTTCCTAGTGGTTGTCCATAGTACTAGAAGCCGACACAATATCCTGCCCAACCACCATTAGTGCAAATCTTGCCTCTCATAGAATTATGTAGAAGCACAGCGTTATCAATCCCAACTGTACTGTCCATACACACACATCATGATTGTTCCATTCTATACCCCTTCCTTGCTCTACATCTGTCAGAGATGGGCACTCCATTATCATTCAACTAACTTAGGTGCTTGAACTTGACAACGCAATCCAACACAGTCCAGCATTCTGCAACAATAGTGAGTTATCCAAAGAAGTTGTCCACCATAGCCATTTACAGCTCAACTTAATATTATGGTCCCGCGATGTATACTTCATTTTTATACTTTTCTGCTGGATGGTTAAGACCTAGATAGAGCAAGACTTATATGCCAACACATGTATTTTATATTTCTTATGAGGTCAGTGAAGTCCCCTCAGGGTTTTTTTGGAGTCTTGTACCTTATTCTATAGATCCTTTGTCTGTGTCATCTTTAATTTAGTTACTCAGAGTGCAAGATATCAACATTTAATCGTCCAAGTAATATTAACACAAACCTTTCTTTTCAGTGAACTAAGAAAAATTAGTAGTATAAATGTCTTAACTATTGTTGTAGTCAGGATTTGCAAGGAAAACTTTACTATAGGACATGTAATTTATACGATTATTTTATAATAGTCACTCAAATACAAAAGAGTGCAGGAAATCTATCCACACACTAAAGACCCAAAGAATCCAGCTGGGGACCTGGATCCCATAGTAATGTCCTACATAAGTCCTGCTAAGGACCTAGAACCCAGGGAAGTGCCCCCCATGACTCCAGCTGGAGGCCTAGAGCCTGCAACAATGTCTCATGCAAGTCTTTTATGGTTCTGTGCTGGGAAGGCCGCAAGGTCAGGGGTGGAAGCTAGAAAGTCTATGCCAGTGGGATCAAGGACCTATGCCATGCTAGCAGGCTGAGAGATCTGCACTGGAGCCAGCAAGTGATGCTCAAGGTAAGGACCAGGGCTCCCCTGAAAAGTACCACAGCCATTCTCAGTGATGACAAGGTCTTGAGCTCCTCCATCAATGAGGACAACCAATTTTATATTAGGAAATCCAGCATGACAAGCTGCCATGGCGGGTGTGGCCCTCAAATCTCCTGGGGGGGGGGATTGTGAAGAGCAGTCAGAAGGTGAAGAAATGAAGACAAGATACAGAAAGCTGGGATCAGGTGGTGCCCTCTCTCTGGAAGGGAGGAAAGGAACTGCTCAACCACTGCAGAGCATTTATTTATACACTGGGCAGGTTGATGTCACAAGACACCCCTTCACTGCTCCCCACACAGGCTTCTCAGGAGACTGAACAGTGTACCATCTTCCCCCCTGGACCAGGGAGCGATGCTCAAAGTAAGGACCAGGGCTTCCTAAAGTGAGCTGCAGCCATTCTCAGCAGCAGCAGGGTCCTGAGCTCCTCCAGGGATAGAACAGCCGAGTTCATATCAGGAAACCAGTGCGACCAGCTCCTGCGGGAGAGCCGACAGCAGCACTCCTTCCTTCCAGTTCTCCATTTGATGTTGGCAACAATCCTAGGCTGGCATTCCACACCGATATATATATATATATATAGTGTACATATATATAGTGTATATATATACATTATGTGTATATGTATATTATATATATTATATAATATATATATTATTATGTGTGTATATGTATATATATGCACACACACACACACACACACACACACATATATATTATATCTGTTGTTGCTTTTCTCTTCCTTCTTTTTCTCCATTCATACACCACAATTTCTCTTTCCTTTTAAAGTTTCTTTGCATTAAATAATTTTCCATATGTAGTATGATGTGAAAAATTTAGGGTGTACTGCACTAGACCACAAGATTCTTTCAGGCATGAACCTTCTTTACATTCTATCTCCTCAGTGCCTGGCACGTAGCAGGTGCCAAAATAATAGTTGTTTGAGTGAGTGATTGAGTGAGTGAATGAATGGATGGATGAATGAATGAACCTGTTTCTACCTTTACAAGCTGGAAGCATCTGTTGTGGCTCTGTCCAACTTCATCTGTCAGGGCAGGACTATTCATAGGCAGTGAGATGGTGGAGCCACTCTTCCTTATATAGGTCCTCAGCCCCACGGGGCAGATTTCTTTCAGTACTGGGTCCCAGGGTTCTGCATTCTTTTCACATCCTGGAGTCCAACAACTCAAGAGTCTCCTCTGGAAGTTCCTGCTTCTCTCATGTGTTGAGATCCTAAGAGAGTGTCCACTCTGCTCACACTCAATGAGCAGGGAGGTGTGGGTGACTCTAGTTGCTCTAAAGCTGGCACATTGGCTTGTTCTCCAGCCCTCTGGAAAGTCCTGAGATATATATAATAGACTGTCACTCTATATTTGTTCATCCAGGAAATAATTGAATTGAGAGGTGGGGGAGATGCTCAGTGTTCTAAGGGCCTATCTGGCAAGCATAAGGCCCTGGTACCACATACCATGCCAGACCCAGAACCCAGGCACATGCTGGCCACTGAAACTGGTCATGGTGGTGAATACCTGGAATCCTAACATTGGTGAGTCTGAGACAGTAGGACCACTATGAGTTTGAGCTATGTGGCAAGATCTTGTACCAAATAAATAAATAAATGATTTAAAAAATTAAAATAAAAAGAATAATTGAAGTGATTTCCAGCTTCCAGAGCCATGAAAACTGAGTGGTCTGATCTAAGATCTGAATGGTAGGAATGGTTTTAGGCCAACAATTGCTGAACTGTCAGTTGTATGGTAACCCCTAGATGTACTTATTGTCTCTGTCAACCAGAACAACATAGCTAGAGAGTCACATTCAAACCACCACTACAATGACTAGTTTTTTTTTTTTTTTTTTTAATGTATCTAGTACAGGGTCTACAGGGTTTCACTACATAGATTGGACTTGTAGTGATTCTCCTGTTTTCAGCTTCCCAGGTTCTGGGATTGCAGGCATGTGCCTCCATGCCCAGTCTTGTTTATTGTCTCAGTGTGCCCCAGGGGCAGGGCCAGCACAGCATCCTGGGGATTGAACCCTAGTCCCTGCGTCTGCCTAAGCAAGTGCTTTAGTCTGCTAAGCTATCTGGCAGGCCCTTATCACTGCAATGAAATGTGAACTGTATAAACTCAGGATCTCTTGCTCCCAAACTCACTCTGCTCCTGTTCATTTGCTCTCTTTCCAGTTTCACATGCTGGGTCTATAAGGGCAAAAGCAGGTGTTGTCAGAAGGCATGGACATTTGTGGCCTAAGTGAGCAGGGCAGAGACCAAGCTCTGGAGAAGGTGCTAGCATGGAAGATGACAGGCACAGCCATGCCATGGGTGCCTAAGTCCAAGGATGCCAGCTTTCCCCATCTTTCTGCTCCTGGGAACCTTTAGTTTTCCTATGTGATGGGATGGGATGTGTTCTGCTTGTGTTGAGTTGCATGGCTAATTTTGGTCTCCAAAAAGGACAAGAAAGAGTGCTGTTGGAGACACTCATTAGACCCACAGCTAGTGGACAGTCTAAGTCACAGGAAACAAGCACCTGATAGCTTGTGCCAGGTGAGGAAAATGGAAAACATGATGTCACTGTTGCAAGTGTAAGTATTCTTTTTCTGTGTCTCTTCTCCCATGTCCCCTCTGCTTTTTCTCTTGCCATTCTCTACCACCTCCCTCCCCCTCCTTACTTGAACCTCTGTGTAAGTTCACATCTTTGTTTCCTGTCCAGCTGTATGAGGAACATCTCTCTTCTATCTCTGGGCCCTTCTGACAATATCCAGGTCTTCAGGATCTTTTCCTCCCTTTAAGATGAACTCATTAACTCTGAGGTGTAAGTGAGTGAAAAGGCTGAAATCTGTTGCTTTCCAAGGTGCTAGTTGTATTGGCTTTTGACAGTGTCTCCAAGGGGTAAGGGTTTCCAGCCCTGGAGCTCCTCTCCCTGCCCTATCATATAGATGGGTAGGGCGTTTTCTATGTTTGAGCTATGCCTGGAGTTCTCAGGTCAGATCATGAAGACCCTACCTTCAAGATGGCCAGTTCCAAATTCAGTTGTGTAGGAGCATTTAGAGAGATGAAAAGAAGTAAATGAGGATAACAGCCCGGAAGCAATGCTGGCTTGGTGTAGTGAGACGGAGGAAGCAAACTCTGCCCCTTCCAGCTGGGACCAGTGGGTCAGCCACACCAGACAGGGAGCTCTTCCCACACAGTCCTTTACCTTTTGTTAGTACAGCCAGGTCTCATTATTGCAGCTTTCTCTTCAGTCCTTGACCCCTCCTAACCTATGTCACCCCTATCTAATATTCCTTGTGTTTCTTGGTAATTTGATCAAGTTTTGATCCAATTTTATGGTCCATGCCTTCCTAGAAGTGACAGATGGAAAGCGTCAGCATCCACATGGGAGAACTGGCTTGGGATTTTTCCCATTGGTCACTGGAAGCACAGGAACAGCTGTGGTCAGTAAGTTGCCCTTGACCTTACATGGCTGCTAGTTCCTGAAGGGGAGGAGTAGGTCTATTCTTACCTGGATCACTCTAGCATCCCCAGCTCCAACATTGCCCTCAGTGGGCAGGCAGTTGATAAACAGTGTCCAAACTGCCTTGGGCTCATGTTGCAATGGAGATTTGTCTAAAGAAAATCTCTTATGGATAGCGGGAACCACTATCCATAACATCCTGGGTGTGTGTGCCAACCTTAATTCTTGCTTTCAAGGAATCCTTCACATTGTGCATATATATTGAGCTCCACAATATGCCGTACCCATCATCCATGGAATTGATGAGATGTAGACAAGATGCAGTTCATTCCCTATGATGCATGTGAACAGGTGAATGCTCCAAGAGATGAAGGACCCAGAATTCTAATCTCCCTGACCAACTCTAATCACTACCCTCATATCCAAAGCTTTTGTCTCAGTCCATGTGAGTTTCTGAGAGAAAGTACCATTGACTGGACAGATTATAGACACATAGAATTATTTCTGGTTTTGTTTTTGGTGGTATGAGGGATCGAACTCAGGACCTTGCTCTTGCCAGGCAAGCACTTATTCCACTGGGCTATCTTCCCAGCCCTTATAGATTTATTTCTGAAGCAGAGAAGTCCAAGTTCAAGGAAGATTCAATGTCTGATGATGGCCTACTTTCTTTTTTGTGCTGCTGGGAATTGAACCGAGGGCCTGACCCATACTAGGCAAGTGCTCCATCAGTTGCGTTTTAATCCTCAGCTCCGAGGAGCTGCTTTCTGGCTCAGTGTGTAACAAGAACCTAAAGGCTGGGCCTGCAGATGCTTGATGGGTAATTAAAAGCAGGATGAAGCTTGGTATCTGTAGTTTTTTTTTTTGTTGTTGTTCTTTAGTAGCCTCAAATTTTGGGTCAGCTCCATGACTAACTCTGCATGTATGTACCCTCATCAGGTAGGGAGTGTTGGCCATAGAAAACTTTATTAGCCCTAAATTTACCCAGCTTACCTCACTTACTTCAAGTCTGAGAACATGAGGATAGAATTAACCAAAATAACTTTCAGGATTTGCTGGGACACCCAATGTCCAGCTTCTACAATGTCCAGTTCCAGCCCTCTGGAATAATGCCTACAAGTCTTAAACATTGTCTTAAACATGTCTGGACAGTGTCTTAAGCATGCAACTACCTTAGATTTCAGGAAAGGGAGAGGCTAACAGACCCCCTCTGGTGAGGTCACCCCCACTTTCTGCTGGGGGTAGCAATTATCCTGTGGAGGGATCTGAGGCTGTATGCACCACCCCACACCATCTCAGGCAAAAACAAATCACAGAAACTAAATTGCCCCTCAAACCACAAGGATTTCTCTGAGCTTTGAAACTAGGACTGAGATATAATCAACAGACCTCAGCCCAGATCTCCATAAAACTAGTCCTTTTCATTATTAATGGGCCAGTCTGATCTTTGTCAGAATAGTACACCCCTTTAATTCTTCAAATTAAAGTCTCTTCCCTATTTTCTGTTACTTCAGTAAGGAATAGGCTTGATCTTTGTGAGGACTGTGCCCTGCCTTTTCCTACTTTCCAATAAGAACTTTGTCTTCTCCATAAATTCATGCTAATTGCCTCGGTTTTGATTTCCATTACCATTGAAGCAAGGACGCTCAAGAGCCAGTGACAACAGATAGTGTCACCAGTGTCCTCCAATGATAGAGGGGCCTAGAGTTTCTCTCTATCCTCTTCTTGAAAGGGTCTAAGTCCATTCATGAAGGCCCTACTCCCACAACCTGGTCAGCTCTCATATCTTCAGCACCTCTTATCTTCACCTTGAGAGTTAGAATTTTGACATGAATTTGTGGGGACCCAAGTGTTCAGACAACAGTAACCTTCTTTCTCACTCTTTTGCTTCACTAGCCCTCTCACCAGGACAGAAGACCCACCCTCCTTTCCTCGTTGGCTCCCAGTGAGGTTTCTTCTGGGCTCCTCATGCTGGTCCTGCCTTTGATCCTGAACACAAAGCCCTGGATTCCTTACCAGCATTCTGGATGTCACAGGTATTGGCTGGGCCTTGGTGGTCCTGGTCTTGTTGGCCTACATTTCCGCCTGAGCTCTTAGCTCTTTGGAAGGGTAAAGTCCAGTTCTCTCTGGAGGACTGGTCTTTTTATCCCCTCTACCATAGCCTTTAGTACTGGTTAAAGTGGGTATTTTCCAGCTTCTTTGTAGCTTCCTCAAGTATCAAAAAATAATATACTTCCTCCTACTGTTTGGACTGTTATTTCCTCTGCTCAGTGTACTAGGCTACACTTTATTATTTTTTCATTAACTTTATTGAAAATCAATAATTAAATAGCATATTAAAATTGTAGACAAATATCAAAATATGAAAGATATGAGATGTAGACTGAATGAATTTTAGAGAAATATTTCTGAAATGAATACATAGCATGAGATTAATAATAGATTACACATTGTAAATAAATTATTTACAAACTTAAAGGAATATAAGAATATAAATTGTCCAAAATAAAAATGAAGAAGAAAGAATTTACAGATCAGTCATATAATAGCTCATTCTGTGCCAAAATCAAGAAACTTATATTCATATAATTAGAATTCTCAAAGTAGAAAGGAATATTTAAAGTTAGATTAAAAATTTAAAGATTTAAAATTTCTGAACATGAAATTTGAATAAAATCATACCAAGATACACAAAAATGAAATTGTTTAAAACTTACTGTAAAGAAAAAAAATCATTAAATCATAAGCATAAAAATATTAGCTATGTAAGAAAAAAATTAAATAGCATCTTATTCCATATTAGAAAGAAAAAAAAGACCCAAGTGTGTAAGAAACTAGACTAGTTTAAAGGACTGAAAGAAAAAAAATCTGTCCCCTTTGAATTTTATACTTAGCAAACATACCTTTGAAAATTAAAAGTAAGTTATTTTCCAGTTATACAAACTCAAAATAGCCTAATACCTCCAGATATAATATATAGGAAAAAACAAAGAGTATAATTAACAAGGCAAAAGAAGTTGCTGTATGGTCCTGGATACAGAATAAAGAGCTCTCAAAATGATAATTATGCAGGACTATGTAAAGTCTATTAGATGAACCCATTTAAAAGGTCACTAAAGATTTCTATGAAACAGTATCAATCATATGTAGGGTTATACATACATATTTTCATAAATAAATAAATACATATATATGTGTGTGTGTGTGTGTATAAAAGACAAGAAGTAATATAAAGTCAATGGAAAATGGAAATATGCTTTTTAAAGTTTCTAATACTAAGAGAAAATATCATACCATATATTTTAAGTAGATTTTTAAGTAAAAGACACAGTATAAATCTTAAAACAAAAATTAAGATTAAGTAATATTCAGAAAATTAAAAATTAATTAAAAATTAAATGTTTCAAAACAGTTGAACTAAGAAAAAGTTTTCATGATAGTAAAGAATTACTAAGAATAAAACATACGATAAATACTGCAATGGCAAATAAATGACTAGCACTTCTACAGTTCAGGGATAAGATATTGCACAAAGTTCTAGTATGTCATGGACCTAGACAGTGTCCATGACATTTACTGGTGGCCAGGTGTCAATTATGGGACTAAGGTACTGCCATTTCCTTGATATCCACCAGATAGAATCATGACCCATAGGGTGCAGGAGAAGTTCATTTGTAGAGTGTGCTGATGGAAATATTTTGCTGCTGTATACAAAAGAATAACTGAAAGACTACTATTGTATACTTCTTATTCTCCTGTGTTTAATTGTTTGCCTTATTTGGTGGGTTCTTTCCAGTCTCATTCATGGAGTTGTGATCATTTTGCTCCCTCTCTAGAACATATTTTAGTAGTCTGTGTAGGCTTGGCTTTGTCATCATGAAATTCTTTAGTTGTTCTTTGTCATGGAAGTATTTTACTTCTCCATTCTACTTGAAAGAGAGTTTTGCAGGGTATATCAGTCTAGGTTGGAATTTGTTTCCTTGAAAGACTTGTGGTACCTTGCTCCATGCTCTTCTTGACTTGATGGTTTGTGAAGAGAAATCTGCCATTATTTTGATGGGTTTTCCTTTAAATGTGGTCTGTTTTTCTTTAGAGGCTTTTAGTATACTGTTCCTGTGCTGAATTTTTGGGATCTTGATTATTATATGTCTGGGTGTGTTTTTAATTGAGTTGATGTTATTTGGAGTTCTATATGCTTTGGTTCCCTGAATGTCAGATTGTTTCCCCATATTTGGGAAGTTTTCTGCTTACTTTCATCCATATTATTTTTATATTATTTGTATTGACTCTGTCTTTCTCATTGATGCCTATTAGTCTAATGTTGTTCATCTCTGCATCATCTTGCAGATGTTGAATTATTTTTTCTTGTATTCTAGTTGTTTTTAAGAGATCTTTTCTTACTTTTTCACTAGCTGCAATGGTGTCTTTAAGGTCTGAAAGTCTATTCTCACTTTCATTGAAACAGTTTTGCCAGCTTATGATTAAGGTTTTAATTTCTTGTGTATCGCTGTGAATCTGCTTCATGCATTCTATTCCTTTCCTATATTGATTATTCAAGGATTCCATCATTTTTTTATTCTCCTCTATTTCTTATCAGTGTCTTCTTTAGAAGCACTTAGTACTTCTTTCATTATAGTTATCATTTCTTTTTTTACTTCAGAAATTATTTCTGACCTGATTTCCTCTGATCTGATTTTCTGCAGTGGTTTCTTTACTTCTGATGCTATTATTTCAGAGATTTCATGTGTGTGATTTCCAATTTCTTCTATGCTAATGTCTCCTGCATTTGTTCTGGGTGGGCTCAGGGCCTGAGAATGAATTTTGCTCTTTCTCTCTGTCATTTTGTTTAGCACTGTCTTCTGACCTTTGGTGTAGAGCTTAAATAGAGTTATTACATTAGCACCAGGTCTGGATTTATTAAGTTCAAACTCATTCATATGGGTATGGCTTTGATCTGCTTGCTGTGCTCCACTGCTTCCTGCTGCAGCCCTTGGAAGTGAATCGTCTATACCACTTTGGCAAAATGTTCTGCTCCTGGATGAGCTGGGTGGGTCTTGCCTCTAGCCTCTTTGCAGGGAGTTCTGTTGCAAGGTTCCCCCTGGGCCTTTATGCCAGGCATGGGCTCTGGGTCAAATCAGGATCCGGAGGGGCCCGGGCCTTCTCACTCACATGCTGGGCTACATTTTAAATTCATAACTAAAATCACTTAGCATTCGTCCAAAGGCTGGTTAGGAGCAACAGAGAGGCAAAGGAAGAAGCTATAGGTCCTTTGACAGGGTTCAATTTCTTTGACTTTTCCTCTGTTCCATCCCTGGGTGAGAAAAGGCTGGAAGCCCTGAGGGAGGGGTGATGTTCTGGGCAGGTACAAGGTGCTCTAGGAAGAAATCTAGAGTGATCTGTCTTGGGGCTGCCTCATACAGGGTGTTTTACTAAAACCCTTTCTGTTTTAGTTTTATGCCATTATGGGGAACTTGACAAATGTTAGATCTACTTTTGGTAGTCAGAAGACCCTACTTGCCATAGGGACACCTTGCATGAACTTTTGTAACTGGATCTGAGACGAGCACCCATTGAATATTACCCCTTGAGCGCTCTCTCAGGTCCCAGAGTAAACCTGTTTAGCTTTCATTCTAGGTGATTTACACAGATAAAGTAAAACAGAAATGCGAGGAATTAGCTTTGTTGTTATTACACATCATGCATACTCAGCAATGTCATTGTCAGGGCTCCCTTGAATTGTAAGGAGAGTGTCTTAGTGGCCTTCTCATTGCGGGAACACAATAACTGATACCCATACCTTAAAGGAGGCAGGGTGCAAACGTTTATTTTGGCTTACAGTTTGTAGAGGTTTCAGCCCAGAATTGGATGGCTCCAAGGCAGGCCAGCAGGGCAGAGGGGCATGGCATTGGAGGTTTTGTTTATGGGATGGTGTTAGGAAGCAGAGAGTGAACAAGACAGAGGGACAGAGATTTACCCTTCCAGTCCGTGTTCCTGATGGGGCAAAAGAAGCTCTATTTTTAAGGAAAGGTCATTTAAGTTCACTTAAACTATAGATAAGCTCCCTCCTTCCCCCTTCCTATGTAGATAGCCATAAACATACAGAGAAAACTAGGGTCATAAAATAGGAATCAGTAGTTGGAACAAGTTGGAGAACAGGCGAACATTAAACCACACTGTCTCATGACAGGCAAAGGATCAATACTGTCTGGGAAATGTAAACCTTGTGGCAATTGTGTGACATTCTTGTAAAATTCCTGAAAATGAGATAATGAGGTAGTGTGGTTACCATGGACACCTGAAAAGTATATAACCTGAAAGCCAAGTTCAGGCCAGTACCAACATCTTGTGGGCCCAGATTCAAGACCAAACTTATAATAAAAGCTTTCCTGTTCCTCTGCTCTCCTCTCTTTTGGGGGGTTTATTTCTGCTCACCGTCATCTGCCTATATGCTCCCAGTGACCTGCCTCCTCCAACCAGGCTTCCCCTCCCAAGTCACATTTAGCTCTAAACTTATCAGTGGACTAGTTCACTGCTCAGTATCATACCCCCAGGATTCAGTCACCTTCCACAAGTCCCACCTATTAAAACATGAGGCTTTGGGAAGACACCCAGGTATAAACCCTAACAGATAGCTATTAAGTTGAGGCCTTTGAAGTGTGAGGGTTTGTGTTTCTAATCCATCATCTTTAGTTCTCTTAGACCTCTTGTATCGCAAGTCAGGTGAACAGGCATCAGACTTTCCAGGTCAGGTCAGAGGCTGGCTGTGTGCTCCTAGAGTAGAGGTGCCCTTGGGGACAGTGAGACAGGGGAATGCAGTATGTCACTGCTGACTTTTATCTCTTTCTTCTTGTCACTGTCCTTCATGCTTTTGGCCCAAGTGACAGTGTCCAGATGAGCTCATCTACGGTACATCTCATGGGTTGGAGTTAGTGCAGTGTGGAACAGCCTGGCTCTTGGCTGTGTGGGGACTTCCTCACCAGTTGCTGTAGATCACTCGAGGAGATGGCTAGTTGCTTGCAAATTCCCTACCAAGGAATTCTCTGTGTGGTCCTAGATTCAGACCTTGATCTCAGCACACAAAAATATCCCCCTAGTCATCTTCTTTGGTCTTTTACTGTTAGTAACTTGTTACTAGCTCAGAAGGGGAATTCTGGATTCTAGGCAAGTTGCTGCTCTGGGCACCAGCCAGGACTTGCTGGCAGGGCTGAGACCTAGTTGACAGAAGAGGGGTAAGGTGGCACTGAGGGTGGAGAATTCAGAGCTTGATTCTGATGACAACTTGCTTTCCTGCAATCAAGAGCCAATTCCTACATTTCTGACCGTGAATATTAATCTGTCATTCCACTGGTTTGTGCAAACGAAATGTCTTCCTCAGGCTGGGCTGATGCAGTCAATTGTAGCAGCCCTGGGAAGAGTTGGAGGTCATTAATTTTGGCCAATGCCCAGCCCAGAGGAGGGGGGAAAGAGAAAGGAAAACAAAAATTACACAGAGAAACTGGGAAGTTTTCCTGGCAAGCAGCCAGCAATGTTAACAGCAAGAGCCCTTTGCTTAGATCTTCTCTGACCACAGGCAGGATTCCTGCTTTGCTTTTCCAGGGCAGAGCATTGTGCAGGTGGCTGGAGCAGGCAGGGGAGCAGCTGGTAGGCTGAGGGATAATAGCTTTCACAGCCAGTATCCAGCTCATAAAACTTTCAGAGCAGCTTCACAGAGCCTTGCAAGCTTCTCCTTTCTCAAGTCAGCAGACTTCACAGCAAAGCTGAAGAGCAACCCACATAGTAGGGACTGGGCACAGAGAGCGAGGCATCTCTGGGCTTGCTTGGAATCTTGCAAAGAGGACTCAGACAGGAGTCAGTTTGCTGGAGGGGACAGAACCCCTCTCTATTCTCTGTGTCTGAGCTTGGCTCAGAGCCTCAGAGTGAGAGGGGGAGAGGCAGGAAATGGCTATATTTGTATAATTGATAAGTGCCTCTTCCCATAGCTCTACCATCAGTGCCTGCAGCTTGCTTAACCACAGTCACTGCCATTTGGACAATGGGCTCTAGTGTACTCCACAGCAAAGGTCCTTGACTGGCCTGGCCCACTGCTTGTGGGCTTAGGGCTAGGTAGCACATTATAGCAGGAGCACAACTGCTGGCCTCATTTTCAAGAGGCGAATGAGCTAATAAACATAAGGAAAGTAAAGGAAGGAAGGTTCTGGGACTCCTAAATCCTCTTCTGGGACACATCTCTGATAACCCAGCAGCCACTCACCCCTTACAGGCTCCATCCTCCCCCCAATAGTACTGCTCTGGTCAGCACTTTGTAATAACCAGGCTGCTTCCTAGAAAAAGATTTTATTATTATTATTGGACACAAAGTCTCACTACATAGCTGGGACTCACAGTGATCCTCCCGTCTCAGCTTCCCCCGAGCTGGGATTACAGGTAAGTGCCACCAGGCCTGGTTTTGGGTCAGCACAGTGCGCCTTGTGGTACCAGGTATTGAACCACCTTGTGCTTGCCAGGTAGGCGCTTAGACCACTGAGCTATCTTGCCAGCTGAAAAATATGTTTTTGACAGAACTGCCTTCCTTCTTAATCTCTTTATCCCCAAGGCTTGACCTAGTGTTGGAGAGCAGATTGTTTAGGGTTAAGCTGTTGAACATACAGACTCCCAGCTGTGGTGGAAATGAGGCTATGCGTGGTGCTTTGAAGTCAAGATAACCATAGCGGAGCCAGCCAAGCACATGGGCACTGACACTCCCTATTCCAGAGCAATAAAGCTGTCAACCTGAAAGATTAAGCAATTCTCTTAATTGGCAAAATTTGCTCCTTGAAGAAATCTTTGAACTGACTTACCTGAGTTTTGCTCAGTTCTGATGCTTGCCTGAGTATCTCCTTCCTTTGTTTGAAAATCAAGTAAACAAATATGGGCTGTCCAATGGAGTGCTTTGTCTTTACACCTGAGAGAAAGTTTTGACCTTCCTGGAGCCCCCAAATTCATACAACTGGTCTCTTCTATTGAAACCACTCATCATTCACTCATTCTAGGAGTATGGGGTGAGGTCAAGGGGCCAGCAAACTAGGGGCCTTCTCAGTGAGCCATATTCCCAGCCCTTTTTAATTTCTTGATTTTGAGACAAGGTCTTGCTAAGGTGCCTGGATTGGGCTGGAACTTGTGATCCTCCTCCTTTAATTTCTCAGAGTGCTGGGATCACAGGCATGCAGTGTCACTGCCATATTTTTCCCTAATCTTTTACTGATCCATATCTTTCACATGGTACTCTAACTTCTTTATTTTTAAAAATATTATTTATTTATTTCATACAGGGTCTTGCTACACAGCTCCAACTCATAGTGATCCTCCTGGCTTGGCCTCCTCAATGCTGGGATTACATGTGGAGGACCACCTGAGCAGCTCTCCTTGAAAGAAGAGTGACTGTCTCCATTTTGACTGAGCCTGATTATTTCCTTGTATTGTTATGTACAGAGCTGGCTAGGACTTCTGTTTATTCTTCAATTGGCCTTAAGCATTGTGTATTGGTCTAGCTGAGGTGCTGGTGATAGTCTTTGAAGGTGGCATGTGTGTTAATGTGAGCCAGGTGAAGACAGGATGGTAGAGCTGATGTTCCGTGCCGCCAGCTGGGATGGAGCCTCAAGATAGAGGCTATGACTTCCTGGGGCTTGAAAGACTACATCAAAGCTGAAGTCCTAGGCTTCCCAAAACATTAAATACTACATAATGCAGATTACTCTCTCTGCATATCCTCTCTGCATATGGCAGAGGTAAATGTAGGCCACCCACCTAGCTCAGCTCACAGTAGTCACCTACTTCCCACAATTCTCAGTCAATCCTCCTCAAGCCACTCCCCCACTGAATAAAAACTGGGTGAGGCCCTGGGTCGCTCTCTTGGTTCCAGAAAGCCTTCTTCATGGCTGGGGCTAGAGCCCCTCCCTGATGATTAAAAATATAATTTAGTGTCTTCATTTTTGCCGTGAGTTGCATGGAAAGTGGTACATTGCGATCAACTTGATGGGATTCCAATAATGTTACAAATATTGGTTTCTTGGACCAAGATGAGGACCTGGAAAAGTCTCCTACAACTACAGGTATGCACCACTTGATTTTGGTGGCCGGCATAATGCACTGAGGGTTCTGGGGCCATCACAGTATGTGGTACTGGGGACTGAACTCGGAACCTTGTACCTCAGTGTGCTGAGGTGGTCTAAGTACCAGGCAGGTGCTTAGACCACCGAGCTATCTCCCCAACTTGGTACTCTAACTTCTAAAGAGAAGCTTCATAAAGACCTCTCTTCTCTTCAGGTCATATGAATAGATAAAGACAATTCATGTGCCTGAAAAGAAAACACAGGGTACTATCTCCAGGAAGTTGAGGTTAGGGTCCTTTCAGTGAGGAAGAAGAGAAACTGAAAAAAATAGCTAGATGAAAGCAGTGCAATTCTGGAGAGAATCTCTATTCAACATGGGGATTTCCTGCCCCTTTTCTCATTTCACCCTAACCCCTTCTCCAGTAAAACCCTTTGTATGCCGGAGCTGCCTAAGTCAGAGATTTGAGGTGATAGACAATCCCCTACATCATCTACTGGGGCAGCACTGACTAAGCCCATTTCTTCCCACTAAATTTTGTCTCCCAAGACTTTGTGTTGAACAGCAAGCAGTAAGAACTTCACAGTCCTAGGAAAAAGCCTTGACAAGATGGGTGTTTATGGAATACTCAAGTTCCAAACTATAGCAGGTACTAAAAGGAATGCTATAGGCAAACTAAACATTTGAACAAAACAAAATTCATGAACCAGGCAGCACTCAGAACCCTAAGAGATTCTGGAGCTCAGTTTTTTTTTTTTTTAAATTTTATTTTCAGTAGTAAAAAAAAGGCAAAAAATAACAGAAGCAAAGACAAAAACAGTAACATACAGCGAAACATATATTACAGATTTTCAAAACAAGTATAGCTAATTTATAATGGTTGATTTTTATCATCAAATTTGTTGCTCAGATTAACACATATAGTTATGCAAGATTGGACATATGACTGAATATTACTGCTTGCTTTCAAGAAATCTTAAATTTTTGTTCTTGCCTCTTTGTTCTTTACCTTTTAAAAATTTATTTTAAAGAGACTACAGTAATAATTTATATGATATTAGAAAAACCAAGATGACAGATATTCAAGCATGGATTTTGTACTACACATTGTTGTGGTCAATGTAGTTGCTTAGATCGCAGATGTCAGCATACACTTAGTCAAGATTATACACATGAACTTCTGTTTTCAAAAATTATTAGTACAGGCCAGAGACAGCGCAGCTGACTCCGCCATCATCCTCCATCCCTCCCGCGCCCACCCAGCCCCAGAAACCTCCCCAGACAGCAAGACCAACGCCAGCAGTCTACTCGATCCCGCCCACGCCGCCCAGCCCCTGAGACCGGCCAGAGACAGTGGGGCCGACTCCGCCATCTTCCACCATCCCGCCCACACCTGCCCAGCCAGAGACCAGCCTGAGACAGTGGCTGACTCCAGTGGCCTCCTGGATCCCGAGCCAAGCTCTCCCAGCGAGAGCAAATTTGCAGGACTCACCAGGCTTCCCAGATCAGTGAGAGGGTGGTGAGTCTGAGGGAGAGCCTTTGGCTTCTTCCCACACGCGCTACGCGGATCCCTGTCCCCAACCCCTCCAAGCCAGTGACAGGCCTGAAACCTCAAGACCCACTCACCAACACCTCCCCGGATCCCCTGATCTAAAGCCCACTGATTGAGTGGGAATTTCCCCGATTCTCTGGGCATCAAAGGTCAGTGAGTGTAGAACTCCAGGCCCGTTGTGCCTGAGATACATTTTCCAGGGATTAAGCTGGCCGCCACCCCCCGTGGCCTGGTGACAGCTCCAGGCACACTGCCAGAGAAACATTTCCAGGTGATTACCGGTCCTACCCCACAGCCCCAGACCCAGTGCAGGTCGGTCTGGAGTGAGAACTCCAAGCCTGCCATGCCAGAGGGACATTTCTCAGCAATCCACGGTCCCACACTATGGACTGAAACCCAGTACAGCTTGGCCTGTGAGTGAGGGCTCCCAGGCCCACTGCACCAGAGGGACCTTTCCCAGCCTTCTCGGGTTACGGCCTGTAGACCTGGACCCAGAACAAGCTGGCCAACTCAGTACAGCCTACTCAGTGAATAAGATCATCCACTATCCTTTTGTGAGCCCAGAAGACCCACCAAAGCCCAGGCCCACCCACCTGGGGAACGACCTGCCTGACACAGGAGGGCTGACCCCAGGAACCAACAGAGGGGAACCAAAGGAGCTGCAGCAAAAAAGGAATTGAACACAACAGCTAGACCCAGGATAGGCATACCTGGAAAATCTCAAACTTAATAGACTGGCACCCGAATCTCATAACAAGCTAAGGTTATAGCTGCACCAAAGCTCTACACCAAAGGTCAAAGATCAGTGCTATACAAAATGACAAAGAGAAAGGGAAAAATGCAATCCCAGACCTCGAGTCCATCAGGAAGGGCAGA
>PVKA01036229.1:0-21974 GCA_004027165.1 Ctenomys sociabilis
GGCATATGCTGCAGGATACTAATCAGCTTTTCTTCTGGATGGTTAACAACCTAAGTTCACAAGTCAGAGTTGGAGAAATAGAAGAGCCACAAGGCCAGCCAACATTTTGGCCCTAGCCTTTCAAGTCAGTGAAGACTCAGGACATAGCAAAACCTGTACTGCAACATCATGAAACTCAGTTGAGCTCCAAATTTTCTGACCAAGGAGATTATGGAGCCACAGAGGAAAGAGATTGAAGGTCTATAGTGTGCCTGGGGAGAGTCACATGGAGAGAAAGCTTTCTCCCAGGCTCTCACAGAGAGCAAACTGGTCAAGCATTGGTCGTGACTCATCCACATAGATGACAAAGGATCTACAGAATAATGTAAAGGACTACAAGATAAACCCTGAGGGGAATTCACTGACCTCATAAGAAACATAAAGTACATGTGTTGGTATATAAGTCTTGATCTATCTAGGTCTTAACCATCCAGCAGAAAACTATAAAAATGAAGTATACATCGTGAGCCCATAATATTAAGCTGAGCTGTAAAATGGATATGGTCGACAACTTCTTTGAATAACTCGCTATTGTTGTGGAATGCTGGACTGTGTTGGATTGTGTTGTTGAGTTCAAGCACCTAAATTAGTTGAATGACAATGGAATGCCCATCTTTGACAGGTAAAGGAAGGGGTATAGAAAGGAAAAATCATGATGTGTGTGTATGGACAGTACAGTTGGGATAGATAACACCGTGCTTCTACATAATTCTATGAGAGGCAAGATTTGCACTAATGGTGGTTGGATAGGATATTATGTTGGCTTCTAGTACTATAGACAACCACTAGGAAAATAACAAGGTAGAAAGTATTAATTATTGAATCTTTGATGCAATTCAGGTATAAAAATAAGATACTCAAACAGCTACACTCTCTTTATTTAATGATAAGAGACATACAGTATAATAATATCTGTAAGTATAATATCATGTATGCACCTTATAGGATACCAAAACATTATGTAAACAGTTTGCAATGTATTAATCTATCAAATCCATCTTGTCAAGGTATCTTAAAAATGTCTCATTGATATTTGTACTTCAATAAAACAAAAATTAAAAAATAAATAAACATTAACAATTAAATCTGGAAAAAAAAAACTGTGGAACAGTATTCACCCATAAAAACTAAGGTGATCCTGCCCTTTGACATACATGGTTATACCTGAAGACCTTCTTGCTAAATGAAAAGTAAAATAAGCCAGACACAGAAAGCAAATATTGCATGATCTCACACATATATGAACTCTTGAAAAAAGTAAAACACACAATAACAATGAAACAATTACCAAGGATAGACCTGGGAAGGGTAGTGTATGGGAAGATGTAGGTCAGAGAATGCAAAGCAGCATATTGGCAGGATGAATGAGTCTGAAGATCATTAATATTAATTCAACATGAGGCTGATAGGTAATAAAATTACACTATATTTGGAATTCCTGCTGAATGAGTACATCTTAGCTGTTCTTTCCACTCAGACAAAAAACTGGATAACTAGGTAAGATGAGAGATATGTTAATTTGCTTTAATATAACTATTGTATTACTTATATGTATCCCACAACACAATGTTATATACCTTAAATATGTATAATAAAATATGTTCTCTTCTTAAAATACAGGGCACAGTGCCAGATCTCTTCATTGAGCACTTCTGCAAATAGTCTTACTATGACTATCACCCACAGCTCATTCTACCTATTAACCTAAGCTCAAGAAATACAACCAGCTGGGAATGGTGGCCTAGGCCTATAAGCCCAGCACTCCAAAGGCTGAGGCAGGAGGATTGCTGTGAATTCAAGGCCAGCCCAGGGTACATAGTGAGTTGAAGTTCATTCTGAACTATACAGCATGAGACCATGGCTCAGGAAAGAAAGGGGAGAGAGAGAGAGAGAGAGGGAGAGGGAGAGAGACAGAGAGAAAGGGAGAGGGGGATGGAGGGAGAGAGAGAGAGGGGAGGAGAGGAAGAAAGGGAGGGAGGGAGAGAGAAAAGACAACCAAACACAGATGCTAAGAGACAACTCAAAATGAGGATTTCAAAGGCACATAGATAAGATATCAAAGAATAAGATAGATAATTCTCATACCTAAACTTTCTTTTACCACTTGCTCTAGATTAGTAATCAGCAAATTTAGCCCACAGGCTAAATTTAGCCTATCGCCTGTTTTTGTAAGTATAGTTTTTTTAGAACACAGTTTGCCCATTCATTAGCTGACTGCCCATATCTTCTGTGCTGGAACTATAAAGGCAGAGTTGAGTAATTGTGTCTTATAACTACCACCACATGACCCACACAGTTAGTGCTTACTATCTGATTCATTACAGAAAATGTTTACTGAACTCCACTCCTTTGGTGGCCCCTACATTATCCAGTTATTGAATTATTGTAAATGATAATGTTATTTCCCTGCTATTGACTATTTTGGCTTATAATAACAGAAAAGCTCACGTTATCCCACCTGACAAAAATATGAAACTTGTGGGCACTGGAGCCTGGCTACAAGTGAGTGAAAGTTAACAACTGCACACAAGCCAACTAGTCTGATATTTTTTAAGTGGCACGAGTTGTATATTTAAATCAAGCCCATCCTGCGGTCACTGAGCAAGTGCTTCAATTAAGACCAAAAGGACCCCACTCTATCCAATAGAAATGAAGAAATGTTACTAAGGATTGTTGCACACTGGGCTGCATTATGCAAAGTCTGCAGCTAACAAAGTGAAAGAAATTCAGGGTTCTGCAGACGAGGGCCCAGATCTGTCTCAATCAAATACAGACTCAACTATGAGGTGTGTCTTCACACAGAGCCCTTTTAACAAGCAGTACATTGAAAACTGAGACCAACCAAAAGAAAAAGGTTATTTTTTTTTCCCCATGTAATATGCAATGCCTACTTTAGCATACTCCTCCACTTCTCCATGCCTTCGTGCCTATAGGAGGGACGTTTCTGAAGATGAGACATCTCACTGAGTCTGACATGAAATGGGCAAGGCAGTGCTCAGGCTGTACATGGCCAAAGAGGTCCAAAACTCACCTTAATGGCAAACTTACATGTCTACCACTCTGTCCATCCCCCGTCCTTTAGAAAGAACTTCCCCCAGTTCCCTTTGTCCTCACCAAGGTATTCAAAGTTGAGGTAGATGTGGGATACAGCTAATAAAGAGCCTTCCTGGGCTGACTTCGATTTTCTAGTTGTTGGACTGAATACCGAAGGAGTCATATGTCTAATACTGTGAGGCTCAAGTGTTTGTCTGTGCTGCAGTCCAGATGGCTACACAGATGTCCCAGGCATCTTGACCAAGCTCCTTGGGGTGGTGGGCAAACGACACTCAACCTGCCTATGCTGAGTCTAGGCTAGGGTGGAGCCAGCAGAATCAGACAGCAGCACACACCTCTGTACCCACACGCCTCACACATATGTACACAGAGTAGGCCCATCTCTTGCAGATAAAATACAAGTCACATCTGAGATTAAGGGGCACAGCTCTCTCACAAGTTGAAAAGATGGGTGCTACCAGGTTCATCTTCTCACAGGATGCAGGGCCATTTTTCTGTGCATTTTCCTCACTATTTTACAATTAAAACATGTCTTATTCATGTTTATGCATTCCCAGCATTCATAGTAGATGCTCAATAAATATATTTTTCACATGTTCATTCACTGAATTGATAAATGTTTATTTAACAACTACTGTTACAAGTGCTTTACTAAATATAATAAAATAAAAGAATAAGGCATAACTTATGTCTTCAAATTCTCCCCAAATTGAGAAGGAAATCAAATAAACAAATAATTACAATGTGGTATGGTTGTGTTATAGTCAAGACTCAACAAGTTAGGCACATAGCCCTTTTTCTTTTCTTTCTTTCTTTTTATACAGGGTCTCAGTATGCAGCTTGGACTCATAGCTATCTTCCTTCTCTACCTCCCCAGTGCTGGGATTGAAGTCATGCACCCTCACAGCTGCTTTTAGTGGCCGGCACAACATGTAGTAACCAGGGATCAAACCTGGGACTGTGCACTGCCAGGAAGGCACTTAGAGCACTGAGCTGCCTCCTCAACCCATGTAACCCTGTCTTAAGATGGAAGGTGTGTGAGTAGACAGACCTGGGCAGAGAATTCTTCCTCTCTCTGGAAATGTAGATAAATGTCACATCAAGACTGTGACCTTTCCAGGGTACAGAGAGGAAAAGTTTCATTTTGACTATTATATCCATGATGCTTACCAGCAATCACCATCCACTGTGATGTGAAGGCTTGCTCTTCAAAACCTGAGCCATATAACAATAGGCTGTCCATGAGCTAAAACAGCCAAGATTCCATGGGGCTTGCCTTGTTTTAGGCACCTGGCAGTTAAAAATAACAACAAAAGAAAAAAAATCAATTAGTCAATAAAATAGGATCAGAGGATGTTAAGTATATAAAAGGGCATTTAAATGTGACTAGAGACTGTTTAATGCCAGATGATGAGTGTGGCTAGCTTCATTCTCCTGTTCAATTGATAAAGTGACTGATAGGTCATTTGGGCTTTGCCGGAAGGGAGAGTCTCACAGGAAGACCTGGCACACAGTAGTCTTTTGATAAATGTGCTCTGAATGAATGTAGGCAAGCACCTCAGGGTGTAGAGGAGAAAAGTAGTCTCAAAACCCAGAAGCCCAGATAACGAAGCCACCCTGACCTTCCCATCAATCATCAACCAACATCTCAGTGTTCCAGGAGCAGTGGAGAAAGCTGAAGAAATAGCACCTGGCCCCTGATCTTAGGATCATACAAAAAGGCTAAGAGCAGGCAGCTTGTGGAACAGGGAAATCAAAATATATATGGAGAGATACTCAAACTAATCAAATATCAGGAAAAATACAAATGACAGTATTAATGACAGTTCGGGAAGTAGCTCAGTGGTTAGAGGTGAGAGCTGGGTTTGATTCCCAATATCACAAAAAAATAAAATATTATAAGATACTACTTCATACCAAAGAACCACAAAAAGTTTTAAACCAGATAATAATATTAAGTGTTGGACCAAATGTAAGAAGCAGAATCCTTCCTGCATCCCTGGTGGAAATGATGACTAGGTCAGCCTCACTATGAGTAATTTGGTACTTTCTAGTCAAACTAAGATTATGCATGAGCTATGCAACACCAGTTCCCATTCTGCATATGTATGTATCACAAAGAAATCCTCACACAGACTTACAGCAGACCATGGGTGATGACATGCTTTGAAACACATTTATGGAGTTGAGGATAATCAGATACTCACCCTTGGGGGATTGCACAGATAAAATAGGGAAGGAAAGGGTGTAGCATGTGGTGAACTATGCACACTTGGAAACCACAGACTATCTGCATAACATGGGCAGATTTGAAAACATACTAAGTGTTGAGAAAAGTAGGAAAGTAAATGAAAGACACAAAACAATCCCATTTAGGAAAATGAAAATGTTTACTCATAAATTGAGTATAATCCTATAAGAAGTCTTCACAAACAAAATGATACTTTCCACATGCATGAGAACAGTTGCTGTCGAAGTAAGATGAGCAAAGGGACAGATACAGATTTGGGTATCCAGAAGTAGGGTGCTTCCATAGGAAATATTTAAATATATGGGAGTGCCTTGGAATCAGCAGTGAGCAAAAACTGAGGAATTTGAGGAATGTGTTGGAGAAAGCCTAATTGTCTTGAACATGCATCAAGGAGAAATCCTAACTTTGGAAACTTTTCTGCTAACAGGGAACATGGTATTGGAAAATGAAAACAGAGGACCTTATGGGGTATTAGCAAAAAGTTCAGCAACACTCATGTAATTATGGTGAAAGGAGAAAAAATGTCTAATGAGGTAGGAGATCTAATCAAGGAGTGCCACCTTGTCTCTTTCTATTTACAGTAAAATGCACAAGAAAGAAATTGCAGAAAAGAGAAAATGAAGGGAAGGAGAGAGGGAGCAAGGGAGGGATGCAAGAAGACCATGTTTTAAACATGTTCAACCTTCCTAGACAACAAACAACATAAATTAAGAAATGACTTCCAAGAAAGTATCAGATCCAAGACACTGCTGGGAGAATATAGTCTAAAGGTGAAGCTGAAAACATGAATGCAAACATTTTGCTAGGGCCTTAGAAAGATTACAGATGGTGCTTTAGAATCTATACAGTCACATAAATGTATATTTAAAGAGATTAAAGCTTCATGTCAAAATCTTTCCATCAAGTAAATAATGTTTCTAGGGAGTTAGAGATGTTGGATATCAGCAAGCCCAGGTAGAAATGGGCTTGTCTCAAAGGCATTTGTGGGGATGGCTTTTGTCTTACAGACTGACCCCCACAGAGACTTGCGGCAAAGTATAAGTTTCTTAAAAGAAATGTCTGCTTGAACATTGCCACTCTGGGCCAAGAGGATCAGAGAGCACAAAATGAAGAGTTGCCACTGGGGCATGCTCCCCTACACATAAGCGCTGCCTTCCATGAAAAGGAAAAGAGAGCAAGAGTGAGCTTGCAGATGATCCCTTTCCAAATGAGCTTTGAAATGGTGTAGCTCTTGTGACAGCTTCATCAGAGCCTTCAGAAAGGCTCAGACCCAGAGGCCCCAACTAATTTGTACCTGGATTCCAGATGCTGAGATAATATTTGTGGATCAAGAGTATTTTGCAGATAATAACTAACACAGATTTTATCCCTAATATAGATTTGCTTTCTGAAGGAAATTGTTTTTTAAATGTAGATGTTTCTAAATATTGGGAAGAGTTACCCTAATTGAATAATTGACATTATATTTTTTTCCATTTATTTTTATTTTATTAAAATACAAATGTCAATCAGACAGTTTCAAGACACCTTAACAATTGACATTATAAATAGCCCACCACAGTTTCATTCAAACAATGTTTTTCAGATTCTGACCAAGGACACGGTTATGGTCTGAATGTCTGAGCCTCTTCCTCTCATGCAGTGATGAAATCTTCACACTCAAGATGATATTTGGAGGTGAGGCCTTTAGGGGTGATCAGGTGGAGCCTTCACAGATGAGATTAGTGTCCCCAGAAAAGAGACCCAGAGAGCTCCTTCAACCTCTCTTTCCACTCTGTGAGGCTAGAGTGAAAAGATAGCCAACAAGGTGAAGAATCAGGTCCTCACCGGATGCAAATCTGCTAACGCCATTATTTTGGATTTCCCAGCCTCCAGAAACAGTGAAAGGTATTTTTCTTTTGTTTGCACCCCTCCAAGTCTACTATATCTTGTAAAACAGCTTAAAAGGCCCAAACAGGAATTAGGAGGTACAGAGATTTACAAAAAGAGAGAGAGGATTCTCATGTCCCTGGATTTATCCCACATTAAAGCAAGATAAAACTAGGCAAATCCAAACCATCATGATGGCGAGCAAAGGAAAAAAGGGAACTTAAATCCAAGGATTCCTGAGACCTACTAGGGTCCCTGACAGTGTGGCATGTCAACACTCCATGTCAGGAGAAAATGTCTGACTAACTAAAGATCCACAATTAAAAGACCTGAGTATTACACTAGCTTCCTGCCCAGAGATTTGGGGTGAATCTGGGCTCTATTTCCTCTGGGCTGGCTCTACTCTCAGGCAGAGTGTAGTCAGGAGCTCAAGGAAGCTGAGCTGCCAGGTGTCAGAGTAGTCAATCAAAGCAACATGCCAAAAAAAAAGAACAATCAATCCTTTACTCACTACTGTGATAGTCTAAACAAAAGGTGAAACAGGAGACAGTGCAGGCTTCCCTATGGTACCTCACAGGGCAGCAAGCGCCTGGGGAGGGTCAGGTACATCAGAACAGAAGGAAGTAAAATCTCACTAAGGAGTCTGCTGCCTTCCTACAGATATGAAGTAGGAGCAGAGTCTATGAATGAAAATTAGTGATTACTATTGTCAGTGTGGGTGAAAGTGTCTTTAGTGTCACTTTGCTCATGAGCAAGTATTAGCAAGGCTCCCCAACAGAAAGGCTTCCAAATGGAAACACATGGTCCCACAGCACAAACATGAGTAAGAATGTGGCTGGCCAGTGGTTGTGAGCCTTTGGCTGCAGCCCGTCCAGAGGCCCATATCACTGACTGAGTCCCAGGTCTGGTAGGAAGGGGCAGTGCTCTGCATGTGGCCTACCAGAGACTGCCACTAATAGCTACCCACAGTTAAGGCCAAGAGATCACAACAGGTTTTTTTTTTAAGGTGTTTTTGTTTTGGCCAGGAGTTGATTCCCTGCTCATTTTATGGGATAATATTGCTATCAGCAGCTTCAGATTTACATCCTATTACTCCTTCCAGAAACAATGAGAAGTGGGTGCTCTACCTTGACAGTTCAGGGCTGGGAAGATGGCTCAGTGGAATAAGCACTTACCTGGCAAGCACAAGGGCCTGAGTTCAATCCCCAGTTCTGCAAAGAGAGAGAGACTGTCTCAAAAAACAGGTTGGGGAGATGGCTCATTGGAATAAGTATTTCCCTGGCAAGTGCAAGGGTCTGAGTTCAATCTCCAGTTCAAAATAATAATAATAATAATGAAGTCTACCTTGACAGCAGAAATTCTGAGACTGACTCCAGCTAGACCAGCTTGGGTCTTTACCAGTCCCTGAAGCAACCACTGAGGCCAAGAAGATGGAGTTAACTGATTAGACTGGTTGTGTCTACACATCTGGGTCTAAGTCTGGGATCTAAGGACCTTCCCAAACTGAACAGGGAATGAGGGAGGACCATTTCCGGCCAGAAATACAAGTGGATCATGAGTATATTTCCATTCTCTAGTGCTGGAGTATCTAGGGTTTATGTATTCCTTCATCCATATAATAAATATTTCTGCACATTATGTACCAGGCATTGTTCTAGTCCCTAAAGAGATAGCAGTGTACAAAAATATAAGAAAAAAAATCCCCTGAGGTGACAAATATGCACAATCAGCAGATAAAATAAATAGGTTCTTTTAGGGATAATAGGAAGGTTGTATGTATTTGTGTGTGTGTGTGTGTGTGTGTGTGTGTGTGTGTGTGTGTGTGTGTGTGTGATACAGAGCTCTATAAAGGCTTTCTGGGGGAAAATTACAAGATAGAATGATGGGTATAAGAGGAGTATGTCCAGAAAGGCCTTGCTAAAGGTAACTAAAGAATGGGTGTTAGAACTGAGATCCTTCCAAAGTCTCATGTGTTCAAAGATGGAACTTTTGGGAGGTGGTTCATAGAAGTGCTACACTCAGCAGCAGATTAGTTCACTGATGAGTTTGTAGCTGAATTTGTTGTTATCAAGTGGGGTCTGATTGGAAGTGGTTCACTAGGGGCATGACCGGGAAGGATATATTCTTGTCCCTGGCTCTGTTCTCTCCCTCTCTCTGCTGCTGGCAGCCAGAGGGTGCACAGCCTTTCCTCTGCCGGGACCTTCCACCTGCTGTTACTTCCACCAGTCAACCACAGACTGAACCTACTGGAACAGTGAACCAGAGTAAACTTCTCTTGCTTTTTGTTGTTGGTATTTCAGTATTTTGTCCCATTGATGGGAAAGCTAACTGACTCAATGAATATTCTAGACTCCCAGGGAGAGAGTATGCCAAGCAGAGGAAAGTGCCAAGTACAAAGGCTTGGAGATGGAATATGCTTGGTGTGTTCAAGGAACAAGGGGAAACTACTGCTAGATATAGTCTTGAATGCCAAGTTAAGTCTCAATTTCCAATAAACAACAAATATTTTATGGTATAAATTTGTCCTAAATACTGAATGATACATACTTATATTTAAAATGTCCCATACAACATTTCAGATACATTTATGCTAAAAAAAATTAAACAATGGAGGGCCAGTGAGATAGCTCAGCAGACTAAGTTCCTGTTTTGGCAACCACACAGGCTGGGGTTCAAACCCTGGCACCATGTGCCACACTTGCCCCACCCCAAGGCATGCTGAACCAGCCACAGAGACCAGACAAGGTGGCAAACACCTGTAATCCCAGGGCTGGGGAGGCTAAAACCAGGAGGATGACTACAAGTCCAAGCTGCGTAGTGAGACCCTGTACCAAATACATTTAAAAAATTAAACAATGGTTCATCTGAAGTTCAATTTGAGCAGAATATTCTACATTTGTGTTTGCTATACCATGCAATACCATGATAGTGTGACTGAAACAGAATGAAGGAAGTGGGTGTTATGGATTGAGCTGTGTCCTTCAAAAATAAAAAATGTTTTCAAGTCTTAACCTCCTTTAGCAGTGGTGGAAGAACCTATGGTTCACGTACAGCTCACAGCAGCCACTTGTGATCTTTGAAAGCTTTAAAATATTGTTCTATGCCTTAAAATATGACTTTATTTAGAAGTAATCTCATCACAAATATTAAGCTAAGTTAAATAAGGTGGTCCCAGATCCAATAGGACTGGTATTCTTACAAGATGTTCATATGAAAACTCACAGGGAAAAGGTCATGCAATAAAAGAGAGAGAGATTATGACTCTTTGATTTTATATCTCTAGCCCACAGAGCCATGAAGCTACACATTTTTGTTGCTTAAGCCATTCAGCTTTTCCTTGTAGAAAAAGAAAGACAGGAAAAAAATAAAAATAAACAAAAAAGTAAAAGAAGTCTATGAGGCTATAGAGGCGAGTAGGGTAGTGGATGAACCTGCAGGATCTGGTCACTCATGTGAAGACTTAGCTAGCACCCAGGGAGAGAGGGAGAGCTGAGAGCGTAAGAGGAGCTACCCATTTAAATGCATGTCAGAACAGCCTGACAGACAACAAGGAAGGAAGTGACAGGTGACATTTCAGGGACTGTGCATTTAATCCTGCTGGAGTGTGAGTGAGGTAGTAAGAGCGGAGTATGAAAGGGTGAGCAGCAGCCAAACCTTGAAAAACATTTTGGAAACTTAAATGTAGTTATGTGATTTCCCCTATAGGCCATAGAAAGCCAATGGAAAACAGAGAGTAAGGATCAAATTTGTTCACTATGCATGGTCTTTATTCATCACACTAAAGGTGAACACCAAAAAATTTAACGATGACTGGACAAGGGTGGGATTCCAAGTACCCTGTTTGGGAGACAGGGAGATGACTTGTTCATCGGATAGGGGAACTTAGTTGAAGCCTCTCCACTCATACTCTTGAGAAAGCGGCCATCCCACATACCCAATGAAAATTTGAAAATACCTGGAGTTTCTCTAGAACATTGCAGAAACACACCACTACCAACCTGCAAACAATGAACTGTTGATATGTTGAGGGAGGCGGATTCTCATCTTCAGAGTGGGATCATAGGATCTGGAGGAGCAAATCTATGCTATAAAGAAGGCCACAGCAAGTCTGAGCCTGCACAATTTGCATTAAAAATCCAGAAACCCATGCCTATGGCTTTCTAACTTCAATGTTGAGGAAAACCCCCAGGAAGCTTCTAAGAATGCACATTACTGGGTCCTATACCAGGTAGCTTGCTTATATGAATGTGATCCTATAACTACATTTTAAGAACTTATTCCAGAAGAGGGATTTTAGGATGGTTTTGCAGAGAATGAAAAGACCATGGAGGTAGAGGAGGGGAGAGACATCAAGTAGAGAAGGAAAAAGGGAACTTGCAGTACAGAGGGATTATCTGCTTAAATCACATACAAGATTCTGTATATCTATCCCTAGAGAAACAGATACAAAACTTCCAGTAGATTTTAAAGAATCTGAAAAAAGTATACCAAAAAACCATTATAGATAACAGGAAACAGATGAAGTATGAAATTCATTTGATTTTTTGAGCATCCTTAATGCTTTGACTTTAAACAATGATTCTCAGCCTTGGGTCCACCATAAAATTACCTGAAGAGCTTTAAAATCTACAGGTCTCTGGGTCTTGTCCCCAGAAAGTCTGATTGAATTGGTCTAAGAGTGCTGTCTGAATGAGATGTTAAAATCTCTTCCAGGAAATTCCAATGGCAAGAAAAGCTGAGACAGATGAATCTAGGGTTTCAGATGAGCCTGACCTTGCCATGGTGGTTGCTGTTAACCTACAAGGAAGCTGAGACTTCAGAGAATGAGCGACTAACCCAGACTCCCACCACTGGGGAGTGATTCAAGACTTCAGGCCAGGCTATGGACTCCTATTTCAGTGCTCTGACAAACCTTCCATCATGGGACAGAGGCCAGGGGGTCTTAATGAACTCAGGGCTGTGCATGAATCCCTACACTAGACAAGTCATCCCAGCAGAGCTCTCATGGGAGGATTATACAGAGCAATAGAGGAGCAGCCCAAGATGTCTGCGAAGGCAAGGCTAAGGAAAACATGGTGAAGAACTAACCGATCAGCTGCCACCTAACAGGCCAGCATGAAAAGAGGGGCTCCAATCCCACTTTAGAGCGGCCCAGTCAGTGTTGTCCCTCAGTTGGCCCAGTGCTGAACAAAATAGCAACAAAAACTCTGAAACTAATGATATTAACAGCTTTATGATCTAAGGGAATCCAATTCCTTCCTTGTCCCTTAATACCAGACCAGAGTTATGGAAATGCAGGCTTAGGGTAAGGAGCAAAGAAGTGACTTAAGAAAGAAGTTACTATCCAAAAAAGTAACACTTCCCTCCCTAAGCTCAATAAAAGCCTAAAATGCATTCTTCTGCCCACATGGTAATCGTTGTAATTAAGAACAACTCCAAAAGTAAATGCTCCTCGAAGAAAGAGCTTGAGTAGAAACCTTAAAACCTTGGTTTTCAAACTTTTTAAAAATAAAACCTTTTCACAAAATAATCTTTATATGTATATAAATATTATATATGATATTATATATTACATTTGTCATGTGGATATTATATATCTTATGTTACCAGTGAGATATATATATATAGATAGATAGATAGATAGATAGATAGATAGATAGATAGATAGATAGATATATATATAGATAGATAGATAGATAGATAGATATATAGATATATATATATATATATGTCAAATCATAGATCATCACCAGATTGGAGGGAG
The DNA here is from genome assembly GCA_004027165.1 of Ctenomys sociabilis. NCBI lineage: Eukaryota > Metazoa > Chordata > Mammalia > Rodentia > Ctenomyidae > Ctenomys > Ctenomys sociabilis. The sequence goes on from PVKA01036229.1 coordinate 12,978, forward strand.
GCAGTGACACAATAGAACATCCCTCTCTGGTTACTCCCTTCCTTTCCCAAGCTGGGTTGTCCCTGAACCCCTCAACCAAATCCTAGGACATGAGAATGAACAGCAGGTGGAATTCGTCAGCTCACTAATGAAGGGTCAAGGACAAACCGCATGCTTGGCATTGTGCTCCATGCACAGAGGAATTAGAACCTCTGCCTTCACGGATCTCACTACCCCTCAAGGGTCATGGACAGGAAGGAGATAATTAAGCAAAACGTAGGAAGGGAGGAATAGGGGTCATTGCAGAACATTCTGGAAGGAGTGGAGGTCCTGAGCAGGGCAACTCATCTTGAGCAGGCAGCTGGAAGAGAAGCTATCAGGACAGGCTCACCCAAAGAGACCTCAGAGTAAGGGCAGTGTGGTTCCAAGAACAGGTTTTTGTGAGATCAGTGAGGGAAGGAAGCAGGACTTTGGAAATGGGAAAGTGAATGAAGCAGAGCCAAACTGGAGGAAATGAGAGGGCATCCAAGGTGCCAGGGACTGTAGACATCAAGAGCAAGTCTCAGTGTATCATAGGATCTCAGGCAACCCTAGTGCCATGATCTTGGCTAGCTTTCCTAGCAGGACATAAAGTCTGGTGCAGACCACAGCTGAAAGGGGCAGGTGTGGGGCCACTGAACTGTGCCTTGGGTGTGAAAGGAATTACCTTTGAAGTAAAAACATCAAAATGGCTTTTGAGAAATCAGATCTTCTTGGCTAGATTTCAGTCATGAGAGCTGGCTTTGTGAAAGCCATGCAGTAAAAAGACAGCGAAACTTCAATAAAATTCTGAGACCATTCAGAGCCACTCCACTGCTGGGCTTGCCTCCAAGAGGACCCCTCCCCCACCAATGCACCAGCATGGAAAACTACACAGAAAAGGAGAACACAGACCAGAGAGAAACCCTGAGGCAAGGGCACTGCAAGTCCACCTCCTAGAGAACCTTGATCTAAGGCTTCCTGATGGATGCATAGACTCCCACTGCAGGAATCATTGTGTCATTCCCCTGGAGCTCTGGGGGCAACACAGAAACACTGGTGTGTGGTCCACTCATCTTTTACAGGGTTTCCTTTACAGAGAACAAAAAGCATAGACAAATCTAGAGGTTTTTGCTTTTCTTCCTTTCCTTTTTCATGTTCTTTTGTCTAGTGTCCTAAAACTGCTTTTCTCTCCTCTGTTCCTCTGTTTTCCTCCTTCCTCCCTGGGCTCCTCCATCCTCCAGTGACACCATGACAAAGAAAAATGTCAGAGTGGGCCTTGTTTTCCAGATTCAATCAAAGCTCAAGCTTTTATCTTGTTCTTAATAGTAGCTTGCACTGATAGAATCCAGCAAGGCTTTCTGGGCCTTAATTATTTCCCTTAGGATCGATTGGCCCTTTGGCCCTTTGGGCAGCAGCATCCTACAGAGTTTTCTAGATAGATTAGCTGCATCCAAGGCTGCCAAGTAGCAGGGGCCCAGGCATGCCCAGCAGGGCCTGCAGCCAGCACAGTGTGCCACTCTGTGCCAGCCACCTCTGAGATAGGTCTGGACTGCCCTATTTCACAGATACCCGGCTCTGTTTCTGTACCCACACACATATGCGCACCAGGGGATTTTTCAATGAGGCTACATACTGATAAGACCCGCCCAGTTCACAGGAGAGGAAACCAAAGCTAGGGGACTTCCCAGTGCCCCAGTGCAAACTGTGGCCAGAGTCTGGGATGAGGATTCCCCTGCTCGGTCATGATTCCCTTCAGAAGGAGTGGAAGTCTTTCATGACACTCAGCACATTTAAAGAGCACATAGAAGCCCAAGGGTGGGCTAATGACCCAGGAGAAACAGAGAGGCCCTGGTTCTCCATCACCCACCCATGTACCAACATGCAGGAGGAAACCACAGATTGGTTAAGGTGACTGACAAACCTGTCATTCACACTAAGGGACATGTTATCAAGCACCTCAACATGCCAGGTGTCATCTCAAGCAATGTGCGAGATACAGCCTACAACTCTGGCGTGAGGGTGTGAAGCTAAGAGACTGAGGGGGCTAGGAAGCTGAGCCACTGATGGTCTTTACTTAATAAGAAAAGAGCATGGAAAGCAGTGTAAACTGGAGACAGTATCTGTTTACAATGAATTCTACTTCTGTCTTTTGCAAGACTTTTGTCTTAAACCTCATAGCTGGCCCAGATGTAAACACAGAGAAGTTGAGTATCTTGCCAGTCAGGGGTCATCCAGCCAAAAAGTGGTAAAGCTAGGATTTAAAACAGGCAGTGTAACATCAAATCCCAAGCCCTACTAAGTTCTTTATCAGACCATTTAGTAAAGAATTAGGCTGCCTGTACTCCATAGCAAAAGGAACAAGATGGAGATTAATTTCTTTACTTACCCAAATCTTTATCAGCTAGACAGGAGACACAACTTTCATTTTCTGGGGTAATCTTTTAGAAGGAATCTTTGAATCCTCATCCCAGACTCTGGCCACAAAATATGTACTTCATGATGTGTGACCAGATTTAGTACTTCTTTACCCTCTCAGCACTTAATACAGTGCCTGAATCAAAGCAGGTGCTTAAGAAGTACTTGATGAAGCCAGGTGTGGTGGTACACACCTGTAACTCCAGCACCCTGGGAGGCTGAGGCAGGAGGATCACAAGTGTCATCCTAGTTTAGCCAATTTAGTGACTAATGGAGATGCTGTCTGAAAATAAAAAATAGAAATAACTGGAAATGTAGCTCACATAAATATCCTTGATGACTCCTGGCTCAGCCATTTGTAAGCTACGTAGCCAGAGGCAAGATATTGGAATGTCTCTGGGCTCTAGTTTTTCACTTATAAAACAGAAGGGTAACAACACAACCCCTAGTGTAGTTGTGTGATTAGAAACCATACACCTAGTTCTTGATGGTTGCTCAGTAAACACTGACCATCAAGGCTATCAAAAGCCAAGACTCCAAGGATGGGATGGCATGAGATAGGGCTGTGGTTCTTATCTTAAAGTAAGATGGAGTAGAAAAAAGTAGCCTCGAGTATTTCCACCAGTGTTTTCAAGCTTCCTATCTAAAACTTCTCTTTTACAACTCTGGGTGATGAGTCATCCAGCATCTCCAAGAAGGAGCATTCTCAGGGATGTCTCCCTACCAGACACTTTGAGGCAGGTTTCCTGTCTCTTTCTCCCAGAAGAAATCCAATGTTTTGTTGGTGTCTACATCCTTTAGCAGGATCTCATGCTCCACAGAAGCCCGGGCCCTGCTTCAGAGAATGAGATATGATGGATCTACACCTATCATGGTGGTTTGGGTACCATGTCAGGGCTTAGTGTAGGCAAGAACACAGAGTATGGTTATAGCTAATAGAAGATGAAAGACATTAGATGCTGTGGAAAAAAATTTTCTTGTGGAACAAAGGATGCATGATGTCAAACTCTCCAATTTTTCCTTGTGGGTATTGATACGATGTGACAGCAGAAGCAAGGCAGCTGTCTCGTATGGTGTACAGGTGACACCAACACTCTGAACCTGGAAGCACAGGGAAGACTTGCCCTTAACCATAAGTTGTAGTCACTGAACTGACCACTCCTGTAGCACTCTCCTTCTGAAGTCCTTGTGATACGAAATATTAATAATTTGCTTGTGTTCAGGATGTTAAGTCAATGATTTCCATTGTTAGCACCTAAACATATTCTACTACAATCTGACATCTTTTTTTTTTTCTGATGTACTCACTACAGGGTCTACAGGGTCTCACTACATAGATCGGACTCATAGTGGTCCTCCTGTTTTCAGCCTTCCGAGTGCTGGGAATACAAGGCCTACACCACCACTCCCATTCTCAATCACAGTCTCAGTGTGCCCTGGGGGTGGGGCCCTGCACGGCATGCTGGGATCAAACCCCTGTTGCTGGGCTCTGCCTAAGCAAGTGTTTCAGTCCGCTGAGCTATCAGGCCAGCCCAAAATCTGACATCTTAAGGAGATAATCTCTAAAAGGAAGTAAACCTTAAGAACTTCTGGGCTTAAACTCAAACACAAATACTTGTGAAACCAGTCACAGTACACCTAGGTCCATGAGGTCTTGGGAAGGAGTGACGGCCTCTGATTCCAAGATGACCCTGATTTCCTGACCAATGATCCCAGAAAGCTGAGGAGCAGCATGTCTGAGGAATCCTTGTGTGGGCTAGAGACCCTTCCTGACTCAGGATTCTGGCTTCCTTTCAACCAAGGGCAGACCCACTCCACCCTTTGTGAGCAGATTACAAAGATTACTATGAGCTTTGGTCAGAGAAGCATGTTGAACCAAGAAAGTGACCTACATAGCCACAGGTTTCCAAGGACTTCACAATGCACAGAATAGTTTAAATGTTTCCACCTTCTGGGGTTCACCTGGGGACCCAGTGGGGTACATGAGGCATCCACTCAATCAGCACATCTTTTGCTGCTGGCTACCCACTGTTCTTGGTGAAATAGATGAAATAGCTCCTCCTGCCCTCGAGGAGCTCTCAGAATAATAGAGTGGTTGCTGGCAGGAAGGAGAATAGGAAAACATCCCTGATACACACAAGTTTTGAACACTGAGAGGCCAGAGTGGCTATGGGCTGCAGGATCAAAGGAGGATCCAAGGAAGTCACATAACTCCTCAGATATCATCCACTTTTTCCAAAGGGGCTGCTTAGATCTAAGGCTCACTGCTGGGTTTCCACTCACTGCTAGGTTTCCACCATCAGAACCCAGTGGCATCAGTATGTACAGCAAAACAATTCAGTGTATTGTCATAGAATGGCACGGTAGGCAGTTAAGGCCCCCAGGTCAAAACCCATCTAAAGCTTATGTTTTTACTGCCCACAAGCTATAAACAGTTTTTACATTTTTACTAGGCTGTTTAAGCCACCACAAAAAAGAACATGGGGCAGAGAAGCAAAACCTAAAATATTTACCATTTGGTCCTTTACAAAAACAAGTTTGACAGTGCTTGGATTAGAAGGTCAGCTATGTCCAGAAGTATGATCTTTATTATAAATCAAGAATTCCTCAGTCAATCAATAACAAATGCTGGTGGGGCTGTGGGTAAAAGGAACCCTTCTCCACTGTTGATAGCAGTGTAGGCTGGCACATCCACTGTGGAAATCAGTGTGGAGATGCCTCGAAAAACTAGGCTTAGAGGGTCCATTCAACCCAGTTACCCCTCTTCTGGGTATCTTCCCAGAAGAATTAAAAACATCATCCCTTGGGGGATAATTTGTACCCATGTTTATAACAGCACAATTTGCCATAACTAAAGCTTAGAAAATACCCAGTGCCCATCAGCTAAGGATTGGATTTAGAAAAAAAGACATATTTTTATACAACAGAGTATTACTCAGCTATAAAAAAAAGATAAACTCAAAGTTTTCACAGGTAAATGGATGCAACTAGAAAGCATATGCATAAGTGAAATAAATCAGACTTACATATGTAAACATTGTATTGTCTCCCTGGAATAAGAAAATGAAAAAGTAAATAAAATCCAAAAGAAACAAGAAGTGTTGTAAAGGGGAAACAAACTGCCTAAATGAAAAGAGCAACTGGGATGGAGGAAAGAGGAAAAAAAGGAAGATATACATGATAGCTAAGATAATTATGTTACCAATTTGTATTCATTTACTGAAAGACGCAGTGTTTGCGTGGGGCGTTTGGTCAATTTTGCATACCTTTATCTGGGAATCTGAATAACTACATTGAAGATAATATGCAATGTAATGACCATTGTTAATTTCCTATCATCTTGCTCTGAAAGTGCATCATTTTTATTGTTTGTTTGGTTTTTCTGTTGTTGTTCTCCTTAAAATAATAAAATAAATTGCATGAAAATTCCTTGGAATTCTCCTTGGGAAGAGTCTTTGCCTCTGGTTCCTAGAGGTTAAGTTACTAATAGTTCCTCTCCTGGCTGACATAGGTGCTCTGGATGTGAGAATGGGTAGTTTCTGGACCAAAGGTTGCTCCTAATTCTCCTCTGCATGCAAGTCTGTATTGAAGATCTCCAACATAATGACTTATAACATTCCAGCAGCCCTAAGGTCAGAGATTCCAGAAGGAGTTGGCATAGAAAGCTGCTCATGAAATGCATACCTCTTGCCTGAGATGGGTTTAGCAGCTGGAGAGATAAAGGGGACCTGGTGCCTGTAGGTGTAGATCACCTGACACCTCTTGTTGAGGAGACCCAGCTGAAGTGCTGCAGGTCCTCAGGCCTGCACTGTACAGCCTGGGCACTGAAACTGACTGCCCTGGTGGGAAGTCCTACCAGCATCCAGTGTTGGGGCCACAGGTCTATTTTAGGGACACTTACCTCTCAGGAGAAAACTATAAAGTAAGACAAGATACTCTGAATTCAATTCAAGCAATGTAAGTTTTTGAAGTCTTCCAGCTAGCCCATATTTCAAACAACAATAGAGGCAGCTATTGTATTAGCTCAAAGAAGGCACTTACACCATCAATGCAACTCATTATATCTGGATACTCTCTTCCTGCCAATGCACAATTTAAATAATCACTTCAAGGCAATTTGTTACATAATGATTGAGTCTTATATAATTACCACCTTCCCTGAAGATGCAGAAGCCATTTTTGAGGGGGAGGGTGTCAGACTTGGTTAACAAAGCGACATTTAGTTGACCTGAAAACCTGGTGAGAACCAGAACTGGAGATGAGGGGAGAGGCACTGGCTCTATTTGAGGAGTTATTGGCTAGCTTGCCTACTGTATCTCATTGGCTTGCAGAGCACATTGCTAATCTAAGTGCATATTGAGAGAGATATTTATTTTTTGGAAAATGTTAGCCTTTGAGGACTATTCCTTCCAAATATTCAATAACAAGAATCTCTTTTATGATGGAAAAAATTACAGTCTTTGGAAACAGAAATTGTTGCCTTGGCAGAACATGTGAGATGAACCTTGCTGAAAAGACCCCTTTATCCTGTGGGTGGTGGAACAGAACAAAACCGGGCTGGGCCAACGGAAGGAGTCTTGATCGCTTAGCTGGACCCCAGCATCCATGAAAAGGCTTTGTGTATCTAAATCCAATTCTTTTTTCAATATTATTATAAAATGAATCACATATGTTTAAGTTATACAATATACTATCTTTTTAACATCATATCTTGAAATAAATATGTTGTGAAATGATTACTGTGATTATTACAACACATGGATCAAGGAGGAATTTATTTATCTTACATTAATTTTATTGAAAAAGAAGTAGCAGTGAGACAGTTTCAAAACAGGTTAATAGGACAGTTACAATAGTTAATACATTGCATATTGTTGTCTTTGTAGTAGTCATTTGTAGTACAAGATACAGACATGATCTTTTCTAAGCACTACTAGTTCAAACTTTCTTCTCATTGAGCTAAGAAAAGTAGCTATATATCTATGCCAACTATTTTGTATATATATATATATATATATATATATATATATATATATATATATATATGCATTTTTTACTATAAAATGGTCTTTCACTTATATCCCCCTTTTTTGTTTACTTTTTTCAGAGATGAGTATTCCATTGCCATTCATGTATTATAAGTGCACGAATTCCACAAAGTAATCCAATATAGACCAGTAGTCTATAATAGTAGTGAGTTATCTATAGGACTGGCAATGTCAGAAGTTGTTGACTTGAGCATTTTACAGCTCAGTATATTAATATGGCCTTATTTTTTATACCTCATTTTTATACTTTTCTACTGGATTGTTAAGACCAAGATAAAGCAAGACCTATATAAGAAAAAATTTAACTTTTGTATCTGACAAAGTCAGTCAAATCCTCTCAGGATTTACCCTGTAACCCTGTACTGAAGTTTGTAGATCCTTTGTCAGTGTCAGCCATGTGAATGAGTCATGGCCATTGTTGGACCAATTTGCTCTCTGTGAAAGCCTGAGAGAATGTTTTCTCTCCATGCAACTCTCCTTAGGTATACTTGACATCATTGATCACTTTCCTCTCTGGCCCCATAATCTCTCAAGGAGAAATTAAATTCTTCAAGACTCACATAGGATCAGTGGGATACAGTGGTTCAGAGAAGACTGCTCTTTCCATCTGTTAAAACATTTAATTACTTACTATATATTAGAAGAAATCCAGATTTTTTTTTATGTATTAATACAGGATCTACAGGGTCTCACCACACAGATTGGACTCATAGTGATCCTCCTGTTTTCAGCTCCCTAAGCACCGGGATTACAGGTGCATGCCACCATGTCCAGTCTCAATCTAAATCTCAGAGTGCACCATGGGTGGGGCTGGCATGCACTTTGGGGACCAAACCCTGGTCTCTGTGTCAGCCTAAGCAGGCACTTTGATGTGCTGAGCTATCTGGCCAGCACTCAAATTCATATTTATATTTTTTACATTGACTTAAATTTGGAAACACCACACCAGCCAATCACAACATGACAGTAGTCTGTCCATCCCAGCCTTTTGTCTTTCTGTCCTCACAATGATCCACGTCAAATAGAGGAAACAGAGGTGACACTGTCATGGGCTGGGGATGCTGGAAGCAGATCCTGGGACAGTGAGAGGTAGGATGTTCACTAGACACCCATTCTTGTGTGAGAAACAAGGCTGGCCAGAGCAAGCCAATAAGCGGTGACACAGGCCTGACAAAGCTTCCACCAACCTGACAGAAAATTCTATGTGAAATACTGCCAGAGCTGTGCCAAGCCAAGCCAAAAATGACTAGATTGTTTTATAACCTACCTTTCTTGGTCATCTGACAGATTGTTCCTAGAAAGAGTTTGACCCAGGGTAAGCTATCCCTCACCACATGAAGCCAAGCCTCTGTCTGCACAGTGTGTCTCCTGCATCCCACAGGCACACATAAACACAGAGGCACTGTGTAACAGGACCTGCCAGGCCTGTACCAGCATCACAGGTCCTGGGCTACCATCTAAAGGTCAATGAGGTGGGCCAGTCTAGAAGAAACTCTGAACCAACAACTGAAAGGCCTGACAGTTAATCCCAGAA